>SJYA01000279.1:97779-156367 GCA_006410615.1 Neotragus moschatus
TCTCTGCTTTTGAATATGCTATCTAGGTTTCTCATAACTTTTCTTCCAAGGAGTAAGCGTCTTTTAATTTTATGGCTGCAGTCACTATCTGCAGTGATTTTGAAGCCCAAAAATATATACAGTCTGACACTGTTTCCACTGTTTCCCCATCTATTTCCCATGAAGTGATGGGACCAGATGCCATGATTTTCGTTTTCTGAATGTTGAGCTTTAAGCCAGCTTTTTCACTCTCCTCTTTCACTTTCATCAAGAGGCTCTTTAGTTCCTCTTCACTTTCTGCCATAAGGGTGGTATCATCTGCATATCTGAGGTTACTGATATTTCTCCCGACAATCTTGATTCCAGCTTGTGTTTCTTCCAGCCCAGCGTTTCTCATGATGTACTCTGCATATATCAACCTCTATATATAGATTATTTTTTTTCACTAGATATAAAATAGTCAGGGATTATAAAATGTATGTTGAAAATTACCAATCTGTTAGAGAGGGAGTCCTCTCAAAATTTTCAGCCTTTCTTTCTTTGTGCACCTTTTCATTCTTCCTTGTGTTTGTTTGTGGCTCAGTCTTAAATTTTACATTACATCAAAGAGGGGGAGATAAAAAGTTCCAGGATTATTTTCTCCTAATTAATTTCTCACTGAGAAATAAGAATATATATTAGAAATAAGTAAAGGCCTTATATTTTCTTAAATATTTATTCAAGTATGTAATAGAAATATTTTCATTAATTTCCCAAAAGATTATCA
Organism: Neotragus moschatus; assembly: GCA_006410615.1. Classification (NCBI taxonomy): domain Eukaryota; kingdom Metazoa; phylum Chordata; class Mammalia; order Artiodactyla; family Bovidae; genus Neotragus; species Neotragus moschatus. The sequence continues at coordinate 98,525 of SJYA01000279.1, forward strand.
TATTCTCTAAGTTCATATTCATTTTACTTGCTACCAGATCCCTAATATTCTATCATTATCCAAACTTTTATCTGCTCATTTATTCATTTCTGGTGTGAACAAACTAAATCTGGAATAATTAATGATGATGTATATTCATTTTACTGTAAATTATGCATCACCAACAATTACTGATTCACCTTTTTAGGACTTAGCTAATGTGATCTAAATTTCCTTCTTGTTTTATCTTTTCCCTGTTAATTTTCACAGACCTATTTCTCATTCTAGAAATTAGTAATGTTTATTTATAAGTTCATGAATTAATTGGAAAATTCCATCTCATTAAGAGATGAGTTTCACTTAAAACTTACTTTTATCTTAATAATGATTAATCCAAATTGAAATATAAAGTTATTTTAATCATTTGCATACTACTAATAAGTGTAATGATAGCTTAATGAAGGAAATGCTTAATGCTTTTTGATCACAAGAAACACAAAGAAACAAAACCATCTAAATTTAAATACAGAGACATATTTTATTGCAGAAATGCAGAAGAAGAAGATAAATAGATTTTCAAGGATAAACATGTATTACTTTAGGACTAAATTCTGTGAGAAAATAAGAAAACTACCAGGTTAAAGATATAGTGGAACACTATAAAATGTATGACTTGAAAATTATTTTTAGTTTTTAATAAATGGTTATATGTGTCTAATTGGTATGATATTTCTATTTTGTTGTATATATTTATGTAACAATTTAGACAGTGTGTTAAAAAGCAGAGACATCACTTTCCCAACAAAGGTCTGTCTAGTCAAAGCTATGGGTTTTCCATTAGTCATGTACGAGTATAAGAGTTGGACTATAAAGAAGGTTGAGTGCTGAGGAACTGATGCTTTTGAACTGTGGTGTTGAAGATTCTTGAGAGTCCCTTGGACAGCAGAGAGATCAAACTAGTTAATCCTAAAGGAAATCAATCCTGAATGTCCATTGGAAGGAATGATGCTGAAGCTCCAATACTTTGGGCACTTGATGCGAAGAGCGAACTCATTGGAGAACACNTGTGGTGTTGAAGATTCTTGAGAGTCCCTTGGACAGCAGAGAGATCAAACTAGTTAATCCTAAAGGAAATTAATCCTGAATGTCCATTGGAAGGAATGATGCTGAAGCTCCAATACTTTGGGCACTTGATGCGAAGAGCGAACTCATTGGAGAACACCCTGATGATGGGAAAGATTGAAGAAAGGGGAAGAGGACAACAGAGGATGAGATGTTTGAATGGCGTCATTGACTCAATGGACATGAGTTTGCTCAGACTTTCGGAGGGAAGGACAAGGAAGCCTAGCTTGCTGCAGTATATGACATTGCAAAGAATCTGACACATGACTGAGTGAGTGACCAACAGCAACAACTTGTCGACACAGACTTTTTCCTTATTTGCCATGCCAGGTTTTACTCAGTTGCCTCTTTGCACCTAATAATTGGCAAAAATGCCTCTCACCTCCCAAACGCAGCTTGTGCAGAACATTCATTCTCAGAAGCTAACCCTGATTGTGCTCTTCCTCATTTCCCCTAGTATGTAGCCTATACAACCTTGTTGTAATTATCTTATCATATTGCAGCCAACTCATTGCAGGAAACCACCCTCAGCAGGAAGTCCCTTTCCTTATCACTTTAATAAAGCTATATTGTAACTAACATTTAAACCAGGCACTCCCCAGGCTTTACTTATCTCTAAACCAAGCATACTTTTCAAATATTTTAATCACATAATACTTTACCTAACTTGTGGGTTCTTTCTATAGATCAAAGAAGTAGAAATGGAGAATAGTAATTAGCAGATGATCAGATCTCTTCCGTTGCTTCCCCTTCAATGAGGTAAAGTGAAGTGAAAGTCACTCAAATGTATCTGACTCTTCACGACCCCATGGACTATACAGTCCATGCAATTCTCCAGGCCAGAATACTGGAATGGGTAGCCTTTCCCTTCTTCAGGGGATCTTCCCAATGCAGAGATAGAACCCAGGTCTCCCACACTGCAGGCTGATTCTTTACCAGCTGAGCCACAAGGGAAGCCCAAGAATACAAGAGTGGGTAGACTATCCCTTCTCCAGGGGACCTTACTGACCTAGGAATCAAACTGGGGTCTCCTTCATTGCAGGTGGATTATTTACCAAGTAATCTATCAGGGAAGCTTCAAAATAAATAAATAAATAAATATATTAAAAAAAATCTATATGGCCAAACTGTGTGAACAACGTAAAGGAAGCTCATGAGGAAACAGAGAGCCTGTACCCAGTGGTGGGTTACCTATCTNAAAGAAGCTGGAAGAGGTCAGGCTATATAATTTAAAATATATACATTTCTAAAAGACATTTTTAATATGCGCCATTAGCAATATTTTTTGAAATAGGTTTATAGAATAAATTCTTTAATTGCGAAAATTAATTTGTATGATTGATTGTTCTTTTTTACTTTTCTGTGAATTAAAATAATGACCACAATTATTGTATAAAAAGAAAACGTGTATGTAAAGAAATAACTTTGTCCAATTTGGATAAGTATACTTGATAACTATTGAGACAGGGAACAGTTCAGTCAACTGGGGCGTGATGAGCAAGAATTCTAGTTAATAGAAATGATAAAAATGTTAGGAAGCAACATCTGAACTTCTCAAAAATAGAGATACAATATGATACTACAATACCACATCTGGGTATATATCCAGAGAAAGCACTAATTCAAAAATATGCATGCAATTTAAGGTTCATAACAGCACTATTTATAAAATTGCCAAGACATGGAAGCAACCTAAGTGTCCATCAACAGAAGAATGGATGAAGAAGACATGGTACATACATACAGTGGAATATTACTTAGCCATAAAAAAGAAAGAAGTAATGCCATTTGCAGCAACGTGGAGGGAGCCAGAGATCATCATACTAAGTAAAGTAAGTCCAACAGAGAAAGACAAATATCATATGATATCACTTATAAATGGAATCTAAAATAAAGGATAAAATAACTTACATATAAAACTTTCTGTATGTAGATCACAGACATAAAATAATCACTTTTCTGTACACTTAAAATTAATATACTATAAATGAACTATACTTCAATTTAATAACATAATCTGAACATTTTGTAGGCTAATGTGTTCCCTAGAGGACCTGGGGATAGTTCTCTAAATCCAAGTTGGCAGTAGAGCTAAGATATGGCCAAATCATTGAGAACAGGAAGCTATACATGTTGTATGCATATCAAATTCAAGATTCAGAGACTGATACAAGGATGGGACTACAATATGAAGATCCAAGGACTGGGAGGAAATGCAAGGGTCAAGACTGAACCAACTGAAGGAAGAACTTTTTTGTGTTATTGTGAGAACTGAGTCACATGGATGATAGCTACTTGCTACATGTAATTATTGCACACTTTGAAGTATGACTAGTCCAGAGATGGGTGGTAAGTGTAAACTACACACTGGATTTCTAAGCTATGGTACAAAATATATTAAAAAATGTAAATAATTACCACAGATGAAGTTATATTTTATATGTCAAAAAAATTATATTCTAGATATGTTAGATACTATAGTCTTTCATTTAATGTAGTTTCTAGGAAATGTAAACTTATACATGATGTTTATATTTCTACTGGATAGCATGTTTAGAGAGTTGATTCCCAGCTTTTTTGAACATGTACCCTATCAGTAAATACAATTTAAATATATTGTCAACATTTATTTTTAAATGATGAATCTTCTAAGCTTTATAAACAGATAATATATTTTTATAAAATGTGTGGCAAAATAAAAAATATAAGTAGGTAAAATAAAAATAGAGATAGGAATTCTAACACACTTTCTTCCAGCTCTATGTGGATCATATGATACATCCTTTTGGAAGCTAAAAATTCATATTTCTAACGTGGATATAAGTCAGTCTTAGGTGGAGGATCAAGACAGGCTTACAGGACCAGAAAGACTCCAAAATAAGTGTTTACTTTTAACTATATTTTAAGTCATATTTTGTGTTGGATTGAAATACAATGTTATATTAAATCCATTTAATGTATTTGCATAAATACTAAATTAACATAAATATTAAATTAGCAAAAAATAAGATATAATTCTTTATTTCACTGAAAAGTTTAAGGAAGATCAGAGCACTGAGATGGGCAAATTTATAAATATGAGACTAACGTTCACGTGCTGGTTTATCTAATTTTGAAGAAAAATAAGAAAATATGAAAAGAAAACCTTAGAGAGAATATACTGCATAAGTTCTAATTTATTAAATGGGAAAAAATGCCCAATTATCTCAATTACATAGCAATGTATCCTAAACATAAATAGTATTTAACTTATACAAATTTGGACTATAGACACTCAAAGCTGTCAGGAAAGTCAATAAGCATCTCTTCCACTCTTTAATGGTAAGCATGCAGAGGACCAAAATTCCAGTGATGGTCAGGCAGCACATGGTGGAAGATTGTGGGGGCTAAAACCACACCTTGGTACTAGACATAGACTCTGTCTCTTTCCCAGTCAACAACGTCTTCTGAATTCATAGGAATATGAATTCATATTTATACAGAGACAGTTGTGTTTTGTTTATATTCACTTTTATTTTGAAACTTCCTTGCTTATTTCACATTCTCCTTTCTCATGCACAATACTTTTATAACTCACAAATAAAGTTATTATTTCCAAATTTTTCCTAACCTAAAATCAAATGTATCATGTTTGGATAACTTTAATTATCCCAAACTATGAAGGGTCTGAGTTGATAAGATTTTACTGAATGTCACAGCAAGGGAAACAGCTCCCAATTCAGTAACCCATTCTCTACCCACTTCATGCTGTGCTTTTTTGTTTGATTAAATGAAACATTATGAATTCCCTAAATAACCTCAATATGTTTTTATGATAATGTACACCATTATGTTCAAATATTTATCTTGCTCATTGTAACAGTAATGATGTGGGCAGCACTTAATATTCTATTGCACCTTCCCTGTTGATATTCTGGGTTAGAGTGGAGCAGATGTTCATATATAATAAACCATATTTTAAAGTGCATATGTGCAAACATCACTTGCACATCAATTTTTCAGTATGACAATTTTAAAGAAAAGAGAAGCAAAGTATTTGGTAATTATGGTTTTTACCATTTACAGACAAAATTTTATGCACTTTACTTTCATATGAAAAGATTAACATAAAATGAAGAAATCATTAAATTTTGAGGAGGTTTAATCAGATCCAATGTAATCATGTCAATGGCCTTTTTAGAAAAAGACTGCCAATTTTATTTTGCTAGTATACAATGTTTCCAATCAAATTTTGTAAGGAAAGAACATGCTACTACAACTTATGAATGCCATTTTAGTTTAGCACACAGCCAGAAAGAAGATTGAGTTTGAAAAACATTTTTAGGCATTATTTTTCTGAGTGGTCAAAAATATCTCAGCATTTCAGTGAGTTTCAACATTTCAGTGAGTTTGCCATTTAAATTTTCAAGTAATTTTCTCTCTAATTACATAGTATCATATTACATGATTTCACAGCATTTAATAATTAATACATTCCAACAAAAATACTAGTTTGTGGAACAGGAGATTTATTGATAATGTAAGATTGAGTGCAAATATTTTTATAATTAGACATTTCTTTAATGAAAATTTTTCTTCTGTAAAAATTGTATTTCTTTTATAAGTCTCAACTTCTGGGACTCTTATATAGGAGTGCTACTCAGGGAGTGGTCCCTGCATCACAGGGAGTTCTGGAATTACTTGATATTAGTCAGTTAGAAGACAATTGCAGGGATTGAGAGCTTACATTCAGGAAGACTTTAAACATTTTGTCACTGTTATAACGTCCCATCTCTGCCTGGTGGGAATCAGCAAGACCTAGTTCACATGTTGTCAGACTTCTGTATTGAATTACACGGGTACTGCTCACACACAGTGAAGTCATCCTGGTATTGGGATCTGAAGTGGGCTGGAAAAATTACTCAGCAAAATGAGTTTTCTTTACTTGCCTAACAAGAGAGCTAATCCCTACTCCCTTAGATGAGGGAGCTGTGTGGTCTAGTGGGGTAACTACTCACCACCTGTGGCTTTGGAGACTCTGAAGTGTGGCTAGTCCAAACTGAAATGTGCTGTACTTTATGTGTTAATCCCAGACTGTGTTCTGAAGCTTTCATATATGAAAAAAGAAAAATATATCTTTAAGAATTTAATATTGAATTCCTATTGATAATTCTTTTGATATTTTGGATTCAGCAAAATAAGTATTACCTTTAGTTTCACCTGTTTCAGTTTACTTTTTTGGTGAGGCCACTAGAAAATTTTACATTGAAATGTGGCTTTCATTTTATTTCTGTTAGATGCTGCTGCACTAGAATATCTTGAGCAAACAAACACATAATGACATCTAAGTTTTGTGGTGAACACTGGGTAAAACTTATTCTATTTCTAGACTTCAGACAATACGGCAAAGCCACAGTAATCAAAATGGTGTAGTATTGGTACAAGAACAGACATATGGATCAGTGGAACAGAGCGGAGAGCCCAGAAACAAACCCACACATGTACAGTCAACTAATCTTCAACAAAGGAGGTAAGAATATAAAATGGAAAAAAGTCTCTTCAGCAAGTGATGCTGTGAAGTTTGAACATTTGCACGCACATCAATGAAGTTAGAACACACTCTCATGCCCTACACAGAAATAAACTCAAAATGACTTAAATATGAGACATGATGCCATAAACTCCTAGATGAGAACACAGGCAAAGTGTTCTCTGACATAAATCATCAAAATATTTTCTTAGGTCCGTCTTCCAAGGCAATAAACATAAAAAACAAACTATGCAATGGGATCTAATCAAACTTACAAGATTTTGTATAGTAAAGAAACCATAATGACAACCTATGGAATGAGAAAAAAATATTTTCAAATGATATGACAGATAAGGGTTAAATCTCCAAAATATACAAGCTGTTCATACAACTCAACAACAAACAATTAAAATTTGTACAGAAAACCTTAATAGGTATTTCTCCAAAGAAGACATACAGATAGCCAATAAGGGCAGGAAAAGATGTTCAGCATCACTATTTGAGAAATGGCTTCCTAGGTGGCACTTGTTGTTCAGTAGCACAGATGTGTCCAACTCTTTGTGACCCCATGGACTTCAGCACACCAGACTCCCTTGTCCTTCACCATCTCCTGGAGTTTGCTCAAACTCATGTCCATTGAGTCGGTGATTCCATCCGACCGTCTCATCTGTTTTCCCCTTCTCCTCCTGCCTTCAGTCTTTCGCAGCATTAGGGTCTTTTCTAATGAATCAGCTCTTCACATCAGGTGGCCAAAGATTGGAGCTTTAGCTTCAGCATCAGTCCTTCCAATGGATGTTCAGGACTGATCTCCTTTAGCATGACTGGTGTGAACTCCTTGCTATTCAAGGGACTCTTTTGAGTCTTCTCCAAGACCACAGTTCAAAAGCATCAGTTCTTCAGCACTCAGCCTGCTTTATGGTCCAACTCGCACATTCATACATGACTACTGGAAAAAACAACCTTGACTAGATGGAACTTTGTTGGCAAAGTAATGCCTCTGCTTTTTAACACATTGCTTAGGTGTGTGTCATAGCTTTCCTTCCAAGGAGCAAGCGTCTTTTAGTTTCATGGCTACAGTTACCATCTGTAGTGATTTTGGAACCCAATAAAATAATATCTGTCACTGTTTCCATTGTTTCCCCACCTATTTGCCATGAAGTGATGGGAGCAGATGTCATGATCTTAGAGTTTTGAACGCTGAGTTTTAAGCCAGCTTTTTCACTCTCCTCCTTCACCGTCATCAAGTTGCTTTAATTCCTCTTTGCCACCAGGTGATGCTAGTGGTAGAGTCTGCCTGCCTATGCAACCGATGTGGGTTCGATACCTGAATTGACATCTTCTGGAGTAGGAAACGGCAGCCCGCTCCAAAATTCTTGCCTACCCCATGGATAGAGGAGCCTGGTGGGCTATAATCCATGCGGCCACAAAGAATTGGACACAGCTAAGTGACACACACACATTAGAGAAATACAGATCAAATCTACAGTGAGATACCACCTCACACGGTGAGAATGGCAATCACTGAAAAGTCTATAAATAAAAATGCTGGATAAAAAGACAGTCTCATACACTGTGGATGTGAATTTAAGTTGATGCATCCACTATGGAAAACAGTGTGCGTGGAGGTTTCTCAGAAAACTAAAAATAGAATTACTGTATGATCTAGCAATCCTACTCCTGAATATATACCCAGACAAAACTATAATTCAAAAAGATACATGTACCCCTATTTCAAAACATCACTTTTCACAATAGCTAAGACATGGAAACAAGCTATATCTTCATTGACAAATGAATGGATAAAGAAGATGGGGTACATACATACATTCCATACAATGGAATACTAATCAGCCATAAAAAGAATGAAATCATGCCATATGCAGCAACATGGGTGCAATTAGAGATTATCGTACTAAGTAAAGTAAGTCAGAAAGAGAAAGACAAATACTACAAGCTATCACTTTATCTGTGGAATCTAAAATATGGCACATATGAACTTATTTACAGAACAGAAACAGACTAACAGATATAGAGAACAGACTTGTGGTTGCCAAGGGGTTGGGGCTTAGGAGAGGGAAGGATTAAGAGTCTGGGGTTAGTAGATGCAAACTATGATATATAGGAAACTAAAGGACAAGTAACAATCCACTTATTAAATGCCTGAACAAAAAATTAAAGTACATAAACTAGATTTTCCAGGTTCAGACAATAGTAATAAAAAATTATATTTTAACTTATAAATAGAAAAGTGAAGAAAGAAAGTAACCATTCATAGAGTCATGATCTTAATCACTATACTTTACTAATGTAGGTTATGATTGTCATATCAAAAGTGTATATAAAAAGATCTTATACAAATAGAAAGCATTCTATTTACTACATGTGTCCAGAAAGTCTCTCAGGGCTGAGCCCTAAGATTAGTGTGCTTTTTGTTTTCGTAGGAGCCATAAGCATTTGAAAAATGAGTCTATTTTCCTCCTCGTTTTCATTGTTGGGAAGTTGTGAGCCCTTTTTATGGCCCAGCTTGATCAACTCTCTCAGGAGGCAGGCCCCTACTCTGTAATTCTAGTCTCATAGTAGATTTAAATAATTATTTTTCAATTATGTTTTCCTTACTCAAATACTGGGTTAAATATGATTAAAAAGAACCCCCCACCCAAAAAAAAGATGTTAATAAAAGGACTGTTTCTAAGATATTTGCTGAACAACTCATGCCTATAGTGATTCTGCCATGCTTTGTCCAGACATAGGTAAGCAGCTCTTTAACCTCTTCATGTTTATCTGTTTTTGTTCCCCTTAAACCTTGATTATAAAAATGAGATTTCAGAGATAATATTTAACCTAACTCTTGACTTATGCTCTGTTAAATGTATGCAATACTTTGCCTAACCTGTTGATTTCTTTTCTGGATTAAAGTAAGAATGAATAATTAAGTAGATAAAGAATGACTGACCCTCTATCTCTAGACTTCCCTTAGTAAATCTGCACGTGGCACCACAGGCACAGGTGGCTCCTGTAGACAAGAGAGTATCCAGTTGTAAACAGACCACATGGGCAAGACAGTTTATCCAAAAGATCAGAAAATTCAGCATGTCTGTACTCCATGGAAAGATGATAAGGAACCTGACCTCCTGTCAATGATTAACTGAGATAGCTTGCCCTTTTTCCTTTAAAAATGGTCATGGCTGAGAAGGATATTCAGAATTGGTATCTGGACAAGAGTCCATCTTCTCCCCAGATTGTTAGATTTTTTGAACAAAGGAACTTTCTTCTCTACCAACACTTGTGTTTTGATTACTGGCCTTTGAGCAGGGAACAGCTGGACTTGAGTTTGATAACAACACATAGACAACCCTGGTAGGAAGCCCATCTCACTCAATCATATAATCAAGCCATCTGATTAAGTCAGTACATACAAGAGAGATGGATCACTATGTATAGGAGCAGAAGAATATAGGACCAAATGCTTTTATGTGTTTAGAAGCATAAAGAATATTCCACATAGTCATTTTTTTCAAGAGGAAATAAAAAATTTTGTTTAATACTCAAATATAAAACTTAAATTTTTCCATTTAAGAAAATAATCACTGTAAGAGCACCACACAGGCTGTACTAATTAGGAGTTGTGTAGTCTGAACCATCTCATTAACTGCTTTGTGACTCTCTTTCTTGAGTTAAAAAAAAAGTGCCTGTTTTTCAGAATTCATGTAATTAGATCTTAGACAGTCAATAACCATATTTATTATTATTTTTTAGATTGTAATCAGATGTTGATATCTTTACAAGCTATAAAAGAATACTGATCCTCAGGAAGAGGACAAGCACAGGAGTTTATACCTAAGATAAACTCACTGTTTTTCCATTATGTATCTAAACCTCCATTATTTCTGCAGCCTCTAAAATTCCATTGTTCATGGACCTCTACCTTGGAAGAGAGGCAATTGAACAACAGGCAAAGGCAAGGATGCATAATACTCAAAACATTAAAATGCATATTTAAATATCTGGCTTTGTCCTCTATCCCATTTCCTTCCTTTATCCCTCAACTCTATAATGTTAATTATTCAAGTCTTAGAAGACTATCCTAATTATTTGATATTGTGATTTTATTCACTTTAGACAGAATGCAGACAGAATGAAAATATTTCTTAGTTAAATGTAAAATAGCTAAAATGTTTCACTCTGGGAGAAACAGTATAGCCTATAATATATACCTGTTAGGTTTCAAGATTTCAATAACTTGCTGCTATTAAGCATATATTAAGTGATGGAAGGGCTTCCCCAGTGACTCAGTCAAGTAAAGAATCTGTCTGCAATGCAGGAGATGCACGTACAATCCCTGGGTTGGGAAGATCCCCTGGATAAGAAAATAGCAACCCACTCCACTATTCTTGCCTGGGAAACCCCATGGATCCTCTGAACCTGGTGGGCTACAGTCCATGAGATCATAAGAGTCAGACACAACTTAGTGACTAAGCCACCATCACCACCAGTGATGGGAACTCAAAGCACATAGTGGGTTGAAATGATAAGTGATTAAGAAACCCAGGAGAATTTTCTTGACCAAAAGTACACAAGTCAAGGAAAGTGTTGAGAAGCAGAAAGATATCAATCAATACGGTAGGAACATAATTCTAAGCTTTTGTGCTACATCATCAAGCAGCTATGCTGGAAGCAGCCTTGTGATGTTCTGAATGTGAAAGCAAGCCATATGTTTCTGTCAAGAAATAATATAGGAAGAGTTCGTTTAGCTTGATTCTTGAAAGTTTACACTTAAAGGCCTTATTTTTTCTTTCTAGTTCGTTAGTATGGCCACGTAGTAAATAATAGATTAATTGTGGTTGTGAATATTACTTACTTCTAGAAAGTTCTAGAAGCCATTTAATATTTCCTTGTCTTGTGATAGATGCTTATCATAACTATTTGTTCACTCATCCATTAATTCATTCACATTTTTAAAAAACTGTGTAATAGATTCCCTGCTTGGGATAAGAGAGTGGAAAAAAATTCAAATTCCCCACAGAATTTACAGATCTGGAGGTAAATCTTCTCTTTCCCTTGTAAAGAATAACACATGAAAGAAAAAGAAAAAAAATGTTCAACAATTTCTTAAAAATAAGCACTTGATATGTTTTTGTAGTCTTCTGGTTCATTCTACATTCTCTATTTTTAAAAAAAGAAAGAAGGAAGGAACATTGGATTTTAGAAAAAAAACTGCTCTTTAAAAGACAAAAAGCATAGGTGTCACTTTCTACTTAACTTGAATTGCTGAATTATGGGCCCAGTCTCTGTACTGATCTTGCAGAAATGTTCCCTCTTGTTTCAAAAGCACTGCAGATCATAATACAAACTTGTATCATCAAAATGGATTATTGACTGTTGGACTATAACCTTGGAGAAATTTTGCTGCAGTTTATATTCAGCAACCTTTGCCATGAACAGTGGTAAAAAACAGTGAAATTTTTATTTCCTTGTTGAAGGACTAAGGACACAAATATAAAGAAAGAATAATGGCTGTTTAATAAGAGCCTGTCGACTTTAAATAAATCTAAAAATTTGATGGGAGAGCTCTAACTAATAAATATTTAGCCTATATTAATTTTCTTTTACAGAGTACAAATATGTTAACACTCACTATTATTAGATAAGAAATAACATGGGCTTTGAGATGAGCCTTGGCCAAAACGATAGAAAGACTTTAACACTTCTAACAAGCTTAATCACATGGAAATATTTGCACCGATCAAATAGAAATTATGTATCATTTCAAATATATATGGTACAGCCACAAAAATCCCACAATAAATATTAATAATTTTGTTATAATGCAACAAGATTTTAAAAAGTAAAATAGAACTGAAATCCAAAAATCACTGATCAGAATGTATTAATATTAGAAATAAACATAAAATAAGGAGAAAACTCCGAAAACCTAAAAAAATCATGCAAGTTTTAAAGAACATTGGACACTACAGACCATTCACTAATAAATAATAATACAAAATACTACATATGAACCCCTCCATATACAACCAAAACATAATCAGAAAAAACTGATAACTTAAAATATTTTCAATAAAAACTCAGAAAAACTGAAAAAAGAAGTAAACTAACTCCAAATCCCCAAAGTGCATGTTTAAATAATAAAAGAAACTAAAAGGGTAATAATAAATATTTTTAAGAAAACAGCAAAGATTAAGAAAATAGATTTGATAAGTGCAATAACTGTATATTTTACAAATTCAAAAAGGGTAAAAAAGACAAATGCACAAATAAATAAGACATATATATATTATTTCTTAAATAATAAAAATAGAGAATATTTAAACCATTATTTTTGAAAAATTTATAGTAATATTTGGTAAACTAAACAGATCATGAAAATTTGTGTTTTTTCTTTTCTCAAGAAAGTATAAAATCTTTTCAGGCTGAAAAAATAAATTTCATGGAAAGTTTCATACTGCTATTTTACACAGAGAAGCACCTACATGTGTACCAGCTGATTCCCAATAAGTTTTACTTCTCATGTTCTATTCTGGCATCAAGAAACTGATAATATGCATATTACCTATCTTGTTTCATAGTCTAGTAGCTATAAAAGAAACACATGCACAGCTAACTAAATTGCTATTAAAAATCTGACACTAATTCCCAAAGGGACATGTAAGATATTTCTGGTCCACTATCATTATGATATCATCAATGTCAATGTTAATTAAACCTTGACAAACTGAAACCAGAGTATATCAAAAGAAGTCCTTGAGCAACCCGTCCTAGTGTTTCCAGAGTCACCAGTATACTCAATATTAGAGGAAAATTACTGCAAAACACTGTGTTAACACATTACAGAGAAATATCAATAGAACAAAATTAGCAGTTAACCAAATCATAATGATTGCAATACATAACTCCAAACTAAGGTCCCAAACTCAATATTCATAGCAAATAATAAATTAAAGGAATTGTTCTTAATTTGTTAAGGATAGTTCACCATAAAAGAACATTCTTGGTGATCAAATATTAAAAGACTTCCTATTAAAAAAAGGGAGAGGGTAATGATACCTGCTAATACTCCTATGAGTCAACAACAAAAGCATTGAAGGAAGTAAAAAATAAATAAATAGACATACATATGTAAAATTAAAATTCATAGATGTCATATTTCAAGATGTTATCATTACCTACTAGGAAATCCAAAAGAAATAATGAACAATAGCAGAACAAGAAACAAAGTTAAAGTTTAAAAAAAAAAAATAGAAAAGCACCTTCAAGCTATCAAAGTAACTATTCTTCTTTATACTGAATACTATTTTATATACCAAAATACTACTACAGCTAACACTCAAAACTTAATGTATGTTTCCTTCCTCTTGATTGCCATGATGGAGGCCCTCTGTGTTTCAGTGTCTTTTTTTTTTGACCTGTGGCTTTCTCAACCAGGTTTGCAGTTTCCTCTTGATGGCTAGCTGGGTGCATTTGAGATTTCTTTTTTTCCCCCTCTCCACAAAACTTTCCATGATTGAACTTCTAGTTCATCTTTTTCTCTAATTAATCTTCACACATGCACAAAGTATCAGGAAAAGTCACTATTGACTGAACATTGAAATAAGTAAGCAGTAAGGCCGTGGTTCATGAATTTATGTCCATTCCATTTCACAGTATGCAATACCCTTTCAACTCGTTTGCATGGATATTTCTCCAGGAGAAATTCATTTTAAAATAGTTTACAAAATTGTGGCACACTCAGGTAAGTTTTAAATATACCATCAAACTTTCATAAGAAGATTATTTGAATGTAAAAAAAATAATCTTTTGTGTTTGTGTGTGAGAGAGGGAGACAGAGAGATAAAGAGATAGAGACAGAGAAATAGAGAGAGAGAGAGAGATACAGAGATAAAGAGAGTGATGAGAGACAAGACACTTTTGTTCCAAAATAGAATAATTTAAAATACACTCTCATAGTTTAATTCATTTCCCACAAATCATTTGCCTTTATTTTCTAGTATCATACTAATGTACAAACTTTTTGCAAAAAGATTATAAAACTCACAAATGCTTGATTTTTTGACTCACATATTAAGCACGTGTCTTGTGGCTTTGTTATTCTCTGTTGACTCATTGTTTCCAAAGGGAAAAAAAAAAAAAAAACACCCAGAAAATGTGAGTAAAGTATATTGCCATAATCAGCTCGGTTCAGTTGCTCAGTCATGTATGACTCTTTGTGACCCCATGGGCTACAGCACACCAGGTTTCCCTGTCAATCACCAACTCCCAGATCTTGCTCAAACTCATGTCCATCGAGTCAGTGATGCCATCCAACCATATCATCCTCTGTTCAACCCTTCTCCTCCTGCCTTCAAACTTTCCCAACATCAGGGTCTTTTCCAAGAAGTTAGTTCTTCATATCAGGTGGCCAAATAATTGGAATTTCAGCTTCAGAATTAGTCCTTCCAATGAATATTCAGGGTTGATTTCCTTTAGGATTGACTGGTTGGATCTCCTTGCAGTCCAAGGGACTCTCAGGAGTCTTCTCCAACACCAAAGTTCAAAAGTATAAATACTTCAGCCTGCTTTATGGTCCAACTCTCATATCCATACAAGACTACTGGAAAAGCCATAGCTTGGACTAAACAGACATTTGTCAGCAAAGTAATGTCTCTGCTTTTTAATATGCTGTCTAGGTGGGTCATAACTTTTCTTCCAAGTAGCAAGTGTCTCTTAATTTCATTGTTGCAGTCACCATCTGCAGTGGTTTTGCATCCCTAAATAGATAAGTAAATGAATAAAGTCTTTCACTGTTTCCATTGTTTCCCCATCTATTTGCTATGAAGTGATGGGACCAGATGAGATGATTTTCATTTTTTGAATGTTGAGTTTTAAGCTAACGTTTTCTCTCTCCTCTTTCATTTCATCAAGAGGCTCTTCAGTTCCTTTTCACGTTCTGCCCCAATGATAGTGTCATCTGTGTATCTGAGGTTTTTGATATTTATCCTGGCAATCTTGATTCCACCATGTTCCTCATGCAGCCCAGCATTTCACATGATGTACTCTCCATATAAGTTAAGTAAGCAGGGTGACAATATACAGCTTTGACATACTTCTGTCTCAATTTGAAATAAGCCTCTTGTTCCATGTTCAGTTCTAACTACTGCTTCTTAACCTGCATACAGGTTACACAGGGTTAAGTTCAGGTGCTGTGGTATTCACATCTCTTGAGGAATTTTCCACAGTTTATTGTGATCTACACAGTCAAACGCATTGGTGTAATCAATAAAGCAGCAGTAGATGTTTTTATGGAATTCTCTTGCTTTTTCTATGATGCAATGAATGTTGGCCATTTGATCTCTCATTCCTCTGCCTTTTGCAAATCCAGTTTGAACATCTGGAAGTTCATGGTTCACATACCCTTGAAGCCTGGTTTGGAGAATTTTGAGCATTACTTTGCTAGCATATGCAAATGAACGACTACTGCAATGAACATTCCTTGGGAATGTCCTTCTTTGGGACTGGAATGAAAAATGATATTTTCCAGTCCTGTGGCCACTGCTGAGTTTTCCAAATTTGATGACATATTGAGTGCAGCACTTTCATAACATCATCTTTTAGGATTTGAAATAGCTCAGCAGGAATCCCATCACCTCCAATCTAGCTTTGTTCATAGTGATGCTTCTTCAAGCCCACTTGACTTCACATTCCAGGATGTCTGGATCTAGATGAGTGATCACACCATCATGGTTACATGGGTCATGAAGATCTTTTTTGTATAGTTATTCTGTGTACTCTTACCACTTCTTCTTAATATCTTCTACTTCTATAAGGTCTATACCATTTCTGTCCTTTATTGTTCCCATCTTTGCATGAAATGTCCTCTTGGTATCTCTAACTTTCTTGAAGAGATCTCTAGTTTATCCCATTCTGTTGTTTTCCTCTATTTTCTTTTTTTTGCATTGGTCACTGAGGAAGGCTTTCTTATCTCTCGTTCTTCTTTGGAACTCTACATTCAAATGGGTATATCTTTCCTTTTCTCCTTTGCCTTTAGCTTCTCTTCTTTTCTCAGCTATTTGTAAGACCTCCTCAGACAACCATTTTGCCTTTTAGCATTTTTTTGGGGGGTAGGGAATAGTCTTGATCCCTGCCTCCTATACAATGTCACTAACCTCTGTTCATAGATCTTCAGGCACTCTGCTTATCAGATCTAGTCACTTGAATCTATTTGTCACTTCCACTGTACAATTGTAAGAGATTTGATTTAGGTCATACCTAATTGGTTAGTGGTTTTTCCTACTTTCTTCAATTTAAATCTGAATTTTGCAATAAAGAGTTCATGATTTGAGCCACAGTCAGCTCCTAGTATATTTTTGCTGACAGTATAGAGCTTTACTCCATTTTTTCATTCCAATCCCCAAAAAAGACAATGACCAAGAATACTCAACTACCACACAATTGCATTCATTTCATACTCTAGCAAAGTAATGCTCAAAATTTGCCAGGCTTCAATAGTACATGAACTTTGAACTTCCAGATGTTCAAACTGAATTTAGAAAAGGCAGAGGAACCAGAGATCAAATGCCAAACATCCATTGGATCATTGAAAAAGCAAGAGTGCTCCAGAAAAAACTAATATTTCTGCTTTATTGACTATGCTAAAGTCTTTGACTGTGTAGATCACTACAATCTGTGGAAAATTCTTAAAGAGATGGAAATACCATACAACCTTACCTGCCTCCTGAGCAATCTATAGGCAGGTCAAAAGCAACCATTAGAACCAGTCTTCAAAGAGCAGACTGTTTGCAAATCAGGAAAGGAGTATGTCAAGGCTGTATATTGTCACCCTGATTATTTAAGTTTTAAGCAGAATACATCATGCTAAATGCCTGGCAGGATGAAGCACAAGTTGGAATCAAGATAGCCAGGAGAAATACCAATAACCTCTGATATGCAGATGACACCACCCTTATGGCAAAAATCAAAGAAGACCTAAAGAACCTCTTGATGAAAGTGAAAGAGGAGAGTGAAAAAACAGGTATAAAACTCAACATTCAAAAAAATGAAGATCATGGCATCGTTTCCCATTACTTTGTGGCAAATAGATGAGGAAACAGTGGAAACAGTTTCAGACTTTATGTTTTTGGGCTCCGAAATCACTGCAGATGGTGACTGCAGCCATGAAATTAAAAGACACTTGTTTCTTGGAAGAAAAGCTATGACCAACCTAAACTGCATATTAAACAACAGAGACATTTCTTTGCCAAGAAAGGTCTATCTAGTCAAAGCTATATTTTTTCCAGTAGTCATGTATGGATGGGAGAGTTTGACTATAAAGAAAGCTGATTGCCAGAGAATTCATGCTTTTGAACCATGGTGATGGAGAAAACTCTTAAGACTCCCTTAGACTGAAAGCAAATCAAACCAGTCAATCCTAAAGTAAATCAATCCTGAATATTCATTAAAAGGACTGATGTTGAGCTGAAACTCCAATACTTTGACCACCTGATGCAAAGAACTGACCCCCTGGAAAAGACCCTGATGTTGGGAAAGTTTGAAGGCATGAGGAGAAAGGAACAACATGGAATGAGATGGTTGAATGGCATTACCAACTCAATGGGCATGAGTTTGAGCAAGCTCTGGGAGTTGGTGATGAACAGGGAAGCCTGGCTTGCAGCAGTCCATGAAGTTGCAGAGTTGTGCATGACTGAGTGACTGAGCTTAACTGAAAATGGATGGGAATGGGTGAATTTAATTCAGATGACCATTATACCGACTGCTTTGGGCACAAATTCCCTAGAAGCAATGGAGCACATCATGCAAAATGCCAGGCTGGATGAAGCATGAGATGAAATCAATATTGACAGGAGAAATAGCAACAGCGTCAGGTATAAAGATGATACATTAATGGCAGAAAGTGGAGAGGAACTAAATACCTCTTGATTATTGTGGAAAAAAGAAGCTGGCTTAAAACTTAACATTCAAAAAACCTAAGATCCTGGAATCTGGTCCCATCACTTCACAGCAAATAAGGGGGAATAAAGTGGAAACAGTGATAGATTTCATTTTCTTGGGCTCCAAAATCACTGGAGAAGGCAATGGCAACTCACTTCAGAACTCTGCCTGGAAAATCCCATGGATGGGGGAGCCTGGTGGACTGCAGTCCATGGGGTCGCTAGGAGTCCGACAGGACTGAGCGACTTCACTTTCACTTTTCACTTTCATGCATTGGAGAAGGAAATGGCAACCCACTCCAGTACTCTTGCCTGGATAATCTCAGGAATGGGGGAGCCTGATGGGCTGCCCTCTATGGGGTCATACAGAGTCGGACACGACTGAAGCGACTTAGCAGCAATTTAGCAGCAGCAAAATCACTGAGGATGGTGACTGCAGGTATGAATTTAAGAGACACTTACTCCTTGGAAAGTTATGAAAAACCTAGATAATATATTAAAAAGCAGAGACGTCACTTTCCCGATAAAGATCTATAGAGTCAAATCTACAGTTTTTCCAGTAGTAATGTAAGGATGTAAGAGTTGGACCATAAAGAAGGCCTAGCACTGAAAAATTTATGCTTTTGAACTGTAGTGGTGGAGAAAAAACTTGAGAGTCCCTTGGACATCAAGGAGATCAAACCAATCAATGCTAAAGGAAATCAACTCTGAATATTCATTTGAAGGACTGATACTCAAGCTGAAGCTCCAATACTTTGGCCACCTGGTACAAAGTGTTGATTCATTGGGAAAGAACCTGATGCTGGGAAAGATTGAAGGCAGGAGGAGAAGAAGGTGACAGAGGATGTGATGGTTGGATTAACTCACTAACTCAATGGACATGAGCTTGAGCAAACTCAGGGAGATAGTGAAGCACAGAGAAGATTGTTGTGAGGCAGTTCATGGGAGTAGTAAAGAATCAGACATGACAGTGACTGAATAACAACAGCAACAACAGTGATTGATTATTGAATGACATAGAAAGCAATATTCCTGGAATTAATCCATTTTAGTCACAATATATAATCATTTTTAGTATATAATAAAATTCATTTGATAGTTTTTTGTTTCAGATTTTTATTTTTGGTCATACAAGATGTTATTTTTCTGTTCTTGCAATGTCTTCCCCAGTGTCACAGTGGTTAAGAAACTGCCTGCAATGCAAGAGACACAAGGTCAATCCCAGGGTCAGGAAGATCCTTTGGAATAGAAAATGACATATCACTCCATTATTCTTGCCTGGAATATTCCATGGGCAGTGAAGTCTGGTGGGCTACAGTCCATGAGACCACATAGAGTCAGACATGATTGAGCACACAGTACGTAATTCAATGTCTTTATCAGTTTTAGATCAAGATTATTCCATACCTTAAAAAAAATTGGACAGTGTAATATTTTGCTTTTTTCTGGGTAAAAATTGCCACAAATTTGACTTAAATGCATGGATTGAATCTACAAAGATGTATTATTACACAGTTTCCAAGGGTCAAGAGTGTGAGCACAACAAAAATGGAGTCTCAGTTTCAGTTCAGTTCAATTCAGTTGCTCAGTCATATCTGACTCTTTGCAACGACATAAACTGTAGCACACCAGGCCTCCCTGTCCATCACCAGCTCCTAGAGTTTACCTAAACTCATGTCCATTGAGTCGGTGATGCCATCCAACCATCTCATCCTCTGTCATACCCTTCTCCTCCTGCCCTCAATCTTTCCCAGCACCAGGGGCTTTTCAAATGAGTCAGCTCTTTGCATCAGGTGGCCAAAGTACTGGAGCTTCAGCTTCAATATCAGTCCTTCCAATGAACGCCCAGGACTGATCTCCTTTAGGATGGATGGATTAGCTCTCCTTGTAGACCAAGGGATACTCAAGACTATTCTCCACACCACAGTTCAAAAGCATCAATTCTTTGGCACTCAGTTTTCTTTATAGTCCAATTCTCACATCCATACACGACTACTGGAAAAAACATACTCTTGACAAGATGGACCTTTGTTGGCAAAGCACTGTCTCTGCTTTTAAATATGCTATCTAGGTTGGTCATAACTTTGCTTCAAGAAGTAAGCATCTTTTAATTTCATGGCTACAGACACCATCTGCAGTGATTTTGGAGCCCCAAATAATAAAATTTGCTACTATTTCCTCACCTATTTGCCATGAAGTGATGGGACCAGATGCCATGATCTTAGTTTTCTGAATATGGAGCTTTAAGCCAACTTTTTCACTCTCCTCTTTCACTTTCATCAACAGGCTCTTTAGTTCTTCTTCACTTTCTGCCATAAGGGTGGTGTCATCTGCATATCTGACAATCTTGATTTCTCCCAATAATCTTGATTCTGGCTTGTGCTTCATCTAGTGCAGCATTTCTCATCATGTATTCTGCATATAAGTTAAATAAACAGAGTGACAATATGCAGCCTTGATATACTCCTATTGCTATTTGGAACCAGTCTGTTGTTCCNCAATCTTGATTTCTCCCAATAATCTTGATTCTGGCTTGTGCTTCATCTAGTGCAGCATTTCTCATCATGTATTCTGCATATAAGTTAAATAAACAGAGTGACAATATGCAGCCTTGATATACTCCTATTGCTATTTGGAACCAGTCTGTTGTTCCATGTCCAGTTATTTTGCTTTCTTACCTACATACAGGTTTCTCAAGAGGCAGATCAGATGGTCTGGTGTTCCTATCTCTTTCAGAATTTTCCACAGTTTATTGTGATTCACACAGTCAAAGGCTTTGGCATAGTCAATGAAGCAGAAATAGATGTTTTTTCTGGAACGCTCTTGCTTTTTCTTTGATCTAGCAGATGTTGGCAATTTGATCTCTGTTTCCTCTGCCTTTTCTAAAACCAGCTTGAACATCTGGAAATTCATGGTTCATGTATTGCTAAAGTCTTGCTTGGATAATTTTGAACATTACTAGTGTGAGAGATGAGTGCAATTGTGTGGTAGTCTGAACATTTGTTGGCATTGCCTTTCTTTAGGACTGGAATGAAAACTGACCTTTTCCAGTCCTGTGGCCACTGCTGAGTTTTTCAAATTTGCTGGCATAGTTAGTGCAGCACTTTCACAGCATCATCTTTCAGGATTTGAAATGCCTCAAATGGAATTCCATCACCTCCACTAGTTTTGTTCCTAGTGATGCTTCCTAAGGCCCACTTGACTTCACATTCCAGGATGCCTGGCTCTAGGTGAGAGATGACACCATCGTGATTATCTGGGTCATGAAGATATTTTTTGTACAGTTCTTTTGTGTATTCTTTCCACCTCTTCTTAATATCTTCTGCTTCTGTTAGGTCCATACCATTTATGTCCTTTATGGAGCCCATCTTTGCATGAAATATTCCCTTTGTATCTCTAATTTTCTTGGAGAGATTTCTAGCCTTTCCCATTCTATTATTTTCCTCTATTACTTTGTATTGATCACTGAGGAAGGCTTTCTTATCTCTCCTTGCTATTCTTTAGAACTCTGCACTCAAATGGGTATATCTTTCCTTTTGTCTTTTTCTTTTCACTTCTCTTCTTTTCACAGCTATTTGTAAGGCCTCCTCAGGCAGCCATTTGGTTTTGTACATTTCTTTTTCGTGGGGATGGTCTTGATCCCTGTCTCCTGTACAATGTCACGAACCTCTGTCTGTAGGTCAGCAGGCACTCTGTCTATCAGATATAGTCCCTTAAATCTATTTCTCACTTCCACTGTATAATCATAAAGGATTTGATTTAGGTCATACCTGAATGCTCTAGTACTTTTCCCCACTTTCTTCAATTTAAGTCTGAATTTGACAGTAAAGTGTTCATGTTCTGAGTCATAGTCATCTCCCAATCTTGTTTTGCTGACTGTATAGAGCTTCTCCATCTTTGGCTGCAAAGGATATAATCAATCTGATTTTGCTGTTGACTCTCTGGGAGTCTCAATTTAGGATCTCATAAAGCGTAAAGCTGAAATGAAGATATTTGCAAGTGTGTATTTCTTTCTGAAAGCTCTGGGGTGGACAACTTCCAAGGTCATTCAGGCTATTGGATGCTGTAGAGTTCGGGCCCTCTTTCTTCCTTGCCTGTCAATCAGGGGTCTGTTTTGGCTTAAGACCAACTCCCTTCCTTGTTCCTCACCCCATTTCCTTATACGACTGTTTCATTGTCATACTAAGAAAATAAACAAAACAGTGTGTTAAGTTGTTCTCACACTTCTCATCTCTCTGAGCTCCATTTCTGATTTCTTGTTCTAACTATTCTACCTTCTTATTATAACACCAGTCTGAGACAAATATCTGTTTTGAGGGATATATATGATTAGATGAGGGCTAGATATTTTCCTTTATCTTACATAAGCTATAATATAAAATAATATGATTACAAGAGTGATAGCTCATCACATTCAAGGGTGCTGAGAATGTGTTCATTTGTTCATTCACAAAATCATATTGGACTCTTTGTGACCCCATGGACTAAAGCACACCAAAGCCTCCCTATTCCTCATCATCTGCTGGAGTTTGCCTAAGTTCGTGTCCAATAGAATGGTGAGGCCATCCAACCATCTCATCCTCTTTTTCCCTCTTCTACTTTGCCTTTAATCTTTCCCAGCATCAGGGTCTTTTCCAGGAAGTCAGTTGTTCACATCAGGTGGCCAAAGTACTGAAGCTTCAGCTTCAGGATCGGTCATTCCAATGAATATTCAGGGTTGATTGATTTCTTTTAAGATTGATTAGTTTGACCTCCTTGCTGTCCAAGGGACTCTCAAGAGTTGTCTCCAGCACCATAGTTCCAAAATAACGATTCTTTAGTACTCAGCCTTCTTTATGGTCCAACTCTTTCACCCATACATGACTTTTGGAAAGACCATAGCCTTGACAATATGGACCTTTGCTGGCAAAGTGATGTCTTTGCTTTTTAATACACTGTCTAGGTTTGTCATAGTTTTCATGCCAAGAAGTAATCTTGTAATTTCATGACTGCAGTCATCATTCACTGTGGTTTTAGAGCCCAAGAAGAGGAAATCTGTCACTGCTTCCAGTTTTTCCCTTTCTATTTTCCCTGAAGTGATAGGTCCAGATGCCATGATCTTACTTTTTTAATACTGAATTTTAAGTTGGCTTTTTCACTCTTGTCTTTCACCCTCATCAAATGGATTTTTAGTTTTTCTTCACTTTCTATAATTAAAGTGGTATCATCTGCATATCTGAGGTTGTTGATACTTCTCCTAGCAATCTTGAGTCCAGCTTATAACTCATCCAGTCTGGCATTTCTCATGATACACAACCTAGTCATATTTCTTTCTCAGTTTTGAACCAGTCATTCCAGATAAGGTTCTAACTGCTGCTTCTTGACCCTCATACATGTTTCTCAGGAGAAAAATAGGATTATCTGGTATTATCATCTCCTTAAGAGTTTTCCACAGTTTGCTGTCATTCACACAGTCAAAGGCTTTAGTGTAGTCAGTGAAACAGAGATAGATGTTTTTCTGGAATTACCTTACTTTCTCTATGATTTAGCAAATATTGACACTTTGACCTCTGGTTCGTCTGCCTTTTATATACCCAGCTTGAACATCTGGAAGTTCTCAGCTGATGTACTGCTGAAGCCTAGCTTGAACAATTGTGCTGGGAATAGGTGACATAGAATCTTGAGAAGGTGGACATTCCTAAAACTTTTTCATATAATACATAATATTCTCATCTTTGTAATGGATTTCTGAAAAATCAGTGCAAATTTTGTTAATTTATTCCTAGATATTTGATAATGTGTTTCCTTTTGCAATGTATGTGTTATTTAATAAATATTTTTTATTTAATAAACATTGCTTATTTTATTTAAAATTTAATTTATTTAGTAATTTTCAAAACTTTTGCTTATTCTTTTATCAGATTTCAGTTCAGTTCAGTTCAGTCGCTCAGTTGTGTCCGACTCTTTGCGACTCCACGAATCACACCACACCAGGCCTCCCTGTCCGTCACCAACTCCTGGAGTTCACTCACTCAAGTCCATCGAGTTGATGATGTTATCCAGCCATCTCATCCTCTGTTGTCCCCTTCTCCTCCTGCCCTCAATCCCTCTCAGGATCAGAGTCTTTTCCGATGAGTCAACTCTTCGCTTGAGGTGGCCAAAGTACAGGAGTTTCAACTTCAGCATCATTCCCTCAAGTGACTTTTCAAGGAATTTCTTCATATTATGCAAATTTCAACTTTAAATGGGGGGAAAAAAAAAAACACTTGAAGATTTGCTCTAATATTTCAAAGCTCTATAATATATAATTATACCTCATTTTATTTTTTATATCATTAGTCTGTGACTTCTTTCCTACTTTTTCTTGCTTAGTACATAATTTTTACTAGAAGTCCAAAGGACTGACTTTTGAGATTGCTAATTTATCTTTTGAAAAATTTTCCTATTTATTTCTGCAGTTTTTTTTTTTAAATCTGTTTAGAATTGTTTTGTTTCATTTTGTCTTCAAATGGCTACCTACCACTGTTTTCCAGATTTTTGTATCATATATATTTAAGGCTAGAAATATGGTAGCATATATATTTAAGGCTAGAATTTTCCAGGGATGTATTTATCTTATATCTTTATGTCATTAATTATATATTTTAGTTCAATTTTTATTCAGTTAAAATATTTACTAATTTCCACTATAGTTTATTTTATAATATCATATTTTTTACTTTAGAATAGTTTTATACTTACAGAAAAATTGTGGAGATATTACAGAGAATTATCAAGCTAATCCCCTCTCACACACATATACTTAGTCCCCTGTTATTAACATCTTGTAGTATTATGATGTTTGGTACAATCAATAAACTAATATCAATATGCAATTATTAAATCAAATTCATATCTCTTCAGATTGCCTTAGTTTTTACCTTAGCTTCCATTTCTTTTCCAAGAATCCAGAATAGCAGACATTTAGTTATTGCTGCTAAGTCGCTTCAGTAATGTCCAACTCTGTGCAATCCCATAGATGGGAGCCCACCAGGCTCCCCCATCCCTGGGATTCTCCAGGCAAGAACACTTGAGTGGGTTGCCATTTCTTTCTCCAATGCATGAAAGTGAAGTCGCTCAGTCGTGTCCGACTCTTAGTGACCCCATGGACTGCTCCCCACCAGGCTCCTCTGTCCATGGGATTCTCCAGGCAAGAGTACTGGAGTGGGGTGCCATTGCCTTCTCCCTTTAGGACAACATATAGCAGTTAAATGTCTCTCGATCTCCCTGAAATGCTTAATAGGTTCTCCTGTTGTTGTTTTAAACTTTCTTTCCATATCGCAGCATGAGCATGTAAAGTCAAAAAAGCGTACTTAGAATCCGTTTAGATATTTACCCGCTGCCTTTTGCTTAACTCTAGAGCTTGGGTCAGAGTCACAGGCTCTGCTAACTGAGCACTGGTTCCCTGGGGGAGAGATTTTGCTTCTAAAACCTGAGCAGTCACCATGGCAGAACCTCCTTTACGCTTTCCATCCCAAACAAAAGGACTGCCATCTGTAACTATTTCCATGTCAGGATTGTCTAATGGGGTATCCATTAGATCTTCCCGAGCTGCATAGTTTAAAGTTAGGAATTGAGAACAATCGTGATCAGGTGTTTCATTTTCTCAGGAAGGAAAGTGGCAGGATTTAAATTTCCAGTTAGGAATTGAGAACAATCGTGATTTAGATATTATATCTCCCTAACTTTTTCTTAGCTGGGACAATTTCTCAAATTTCTCTTGTTGTATACAATCATGGCAGTTTTGAATGTATTGGGCAGGCATACTATAGGATGATTTTTTTATTAGACTTTTCCTGCTGTTTTTCTTATAAGTAAAAGAGGGTTTATTGTTTGGGGGAGGAAGATCACAGAGCTAAAGTGCATCTCATCATATCATATTAGGGAATAAGCTATCAACTTGATTTATGACCGTTGATATTGAACTTAATCACCTAGCTGAAGTAGTGTCATTAGATTTCTCCACTGCAAAATTAGTCCCCCCTGCTTCTTTCAGACTTAACTCTTTCAGAGAAAATCTCCATGCAAAACTCACATTTAAGAAGTGGGTAATTTCTTTCTTTCTTTCTTTTGTTTATTTATTGTCAGTCATTTTGCTCAACTTCAAAATTGTCATTAATTTTTTTGCTTTTAATTACTAGCTTAATTTCACACTCTGGTCAGAAATCATAAACAAGCTTATTTCAGTTTCTTGAAATTGTTGAAATTTGCATTATTGCTCATTCTATAGGAAAATTTTTGTAAATATATTATGCATTCTTGATAATAATGTGTATTTTCTAATTAGCTACAAAGTTCTACATATTGAATTATACAAGTTTGTTAATATCTGTTCAAATCTTCTAAATCTTTAGCATTTTTTATGTTTTCATTATCAGAAAAGATATATTAAAATTATTTTCAGTTTGTACAGAAAAAAATTGAACAACAAAATAAAGTATTATTGGATTATAACCCAAACTTTAAAATGAATATCTGTGAATCCAAACTGATATAAATAAATGACTGCTTAAATAAAAGGAAGGGAAGAGAAATTTCTCATGAAGAAGAATTTCAAATAATTTATGTAGATATATTCTCTCAAGGAAAGAAACATACACAACTGATAAACACTACTTCAGGCAGGTGATCAAGTTCAGTATTGACAATGATACATCATATTTATAATATGTGTACTTTATATGACATGATGATAATGGTATTTAACCTCTGCTGTCTTCCTCCAAAAGATCATAACCCCAGCCTAACCAAGAGGAAAAAAAAAAAAAAAAATCAGCATCTTTGACATAAATCAGTCAAAAAAGTCTAGGAAATATCAGAATATATGGCACCTTTTGGAGTGGATCATATATTCAGAGGAATAGAGCTTCCTTGGATGAAATTAAGAGGGTTATGTGTATTTGGGAGTTTGATACAACATACAGAACACAGCACATAGAAGACACAGACATAGTAGGCTGTGTCCCCTTCTACTACCCATTTATGAGGGAAATAGTGGAGAAGTGCCTGATAAGCAACTGGAGCTCCATGGAAAAAATTCCAAAATCAGGAGTTTTAGAGCTCTAGACATGATGATTGTCTTTTTGAATTTTATAAGTATTAGGATTTCAGCTTCAGGAAGAGCTGGAGTATAGGAGAAATAGTCTACTTCTTGGGAGGAGAAGTGATAAGTGACAGAAAGAAAGAAAGTCAAAAGGTAAAGAAGAATAGAAAAAAAGGAAGTACATTATGTTATAAAAAACAAATAAAAGGAATGAAGAACAGAAGCTAACATTTTGTTGAGACCCTACTATGTGTAAATCCTTTATTTGACCCTCTTTTGTGTATTATTTATTTTAATATTTTCATATATCTCCTCCATAGGGTCACAAAGAGTCAGACAGGACTTAAGTGACTCTAATGCACCACAGAGTAAATAGAGAAATGAAGTGATAGGAAATTGTTGCTGTTGTTTAGTTGCTAAGTCATGTCTGGCTCTTCGTGAGCCCATGGATTGTAGCCCACCAGGCTCCTCTCTCCATGCTGTTTCCCAGGCAAGAAGACTGAAGTTCATTCCCATTTCTCTCACAGGGGGTCTTCCGAACCTAGGAATCAAACCTGTGTCTCTTGTAATACAGATGGATTCTTCACCACTGTGCCACCAGGGAAGCCTAGAAAATAACCAAAAGAGTAGCAGAACGAATTGGCTTTGGAGTTCAGGGTTATACTATTTTAAAATAATTTTCTTAAGGACAGGATTTGCTAACTTATTTTATGAATTGTCTGTGTTCCTCATTCTCTGATACTTAGGAAAAACACAAGAGCCAAAAAAGACCATACTCATGAATATGCACTCTTCCTTTTGTTTTAATTTCCTCCTACAATAAAAGAACTCTTCCCTTTCCCACATCAGCACTTCTGCTTCTATTCTGAATACAGATCCTGAAATCTTTCTTTTTTTTTCTTGTCTAAGCTGCTGTGGCACCACAGTCTCTCCAAACATCGGTTTTCCTCAAACTAAATATTAGAGTCCCTTACATTTTTGAATTGGCCCTTATTTCATAAACCTTACTGAGGTGATTTTCTCTCTTTCCAGAATAGAAATACCATCACTAGAAATATCATATTTGATGATTCTTAAAGACATATCTTCTTCCCAAGACTTTTTTGAGTTTTAGACATAAATGGATTCTATATTAGAGTTTTTGTCTAACCATCAAATTAATACTTTTGATACTTTTTGGTCATTTGTGGAAATGCATAGAGCTATAAAAAATTTGGTGTTTACTCTTTGCATACCTTCCCAGTTCAGGTCAGACAAGGCAATTCTCTGTCTTCTTGGTTCAGCTCCTACTGTAAACAAGTGTCTTCTTTTAAATCTATTTAGTGTCATTTTTTCCCCACTCTTTATGCTTTTTGTTTATGACCTGTCATTTAAAATGACTTCCAACTTACAGTGTTGAAGTGTTTTCTAGTGATCCTAAGAAGAGAAGCAAAAAGCAAAGGAGAAAAAAAAATATACACATTTCAATGCAGAGCTCCAAAGAATAGCAAGGAGAGATAAGAAAACCTTCCTCAGTGAACAATGCAAAGAAAAAGAGGAAAACAATAGAATGGAAAAGACTAGAGATCACGTCAAGAAAATTCGAGACACCAAGGGAACATTTCATGCAAAGATGGGCTCCATAAAGGACATAAATGGCATGAACCTAAGAGAAGCAGAAAATATTAAAAAGAAGTAGCAAGAATACACAGAGGAACTGTACAAAAAAGATCTTCACCACCCAGATAATCACGATGGTATCATCACTCACGTAGAGCCAGACATCCCAGAATGTGAAGTCAAGTGGGCCTTCGGAAGCATCACTACAAACAAAGCTAGTAGAGGTGATGGAATTCCAGTTGAGCTATTGCAAATCCTAAAGGATGATGCTGTGAAAGACCTGCACTCAATATGCCAGCAAATTTAGAATACTCAGAAGTGGTCACAGGACTAGAAAAAGTCAGTTTTCATTCCAATTCCAAAGAAAGGCAATGCCAAAGAATGTTCAGACTACCACACAATTGCACTCATTTCACACACTAGTAATGTTCAAAATCCTCCAAGCCAGGTTTCAGCAATATGTGAACCATGAACTTCCAGATGTTCAAGCTGGTTTTTAGAAAAGGCAGAGGAACCAGAGATCAAAGTGCCAAAATCTGCTGGATCATATAAAAAGCAAGAGCGTTCCAGAAAAACATCTACTTCTGCTTTATTGACTATGTCAAAGCCTTTGACTGTGCATCACAATAAACTGAGGAAAATTCTGAAAGAGATGGAAATACCCGACCCCCTGACCTGTCTCTTGAGAAACTTATATGCAGGTCAGGAAGCAATAGTTAGAACTAAACATGGGACACCAGACTGGCCCCAAATAGGAAAAGGAGTACATCAAGTCTGTATACGGTCACTGCTTATTTAACTTATATGCAGAGTACATCAAGAGAAACACTGGGCTGGAAGAAGCACAAGAAAGAATAAAAACTGCCTGGAGAAATATAAATAAACTCAGTTATGCAAATAACACCACCCTTATGGCAGAAAGTGAAGACGAGCCTTTTGATGAAAGTGAAAGAGGAGAGTGAGAAAGTTAGCTTAAAGCTCAACATTCAGAAAACTAAGATCATGGCATCTGGTCCCATCACTTCATGGCAAATAGATGGGGAAACAGTGGAAACAATGGCTGGCGTTATTTTTTGGGACTCCAAGATGACTGCAGGTACTGACTGCAGGTACTGACTGCAGCCATGAAATTAAAAAACGTTTACTTTTTTGAAGGAAAGTTATGACCAACTTAGACAGCATATTTAAAAGCAGAGACAATACTTTGTCAATAAAGGTCTGTCTAGTTAAGGCTATGGTTTTTCGAGTAGTCATGTATGGATGTGAGAGTTGGACTATAAAGAAAGCTGAGCACAGAACAAGTGATGCTTTTGAACTGTGGTATTGGAGAAGACTTTTGAGAGTCCTTTGGACTGCTAGGGGATCCAATCAGTCCGTCCTAAAGGAGATCAGTCCTGGATGTCATTGGAAGGGCTGATGTTGAAGCTGAAACTCCAATACTTTGGCCACCTGATGCGAAGAGCTGACTCATTTGAAAATACCCTGATGCTTGGAAAGATTAAGGACAGGTGGAGAAGGGAACAACAGAGGATGAGATGTTTGGATGGCAACAGGACTCAATGGATGTGAGTTTGGGTAAACTCTGGTAGTTGATGATAGACAGGGAGACCTGGCTTACTGTGGTTCATGGGGTAGTGAAGAGTCAGAGATGACTAAACAACTGAACTGAACTGAACTGAGAAACAAAAAAAGGTGTGCTGTCAAGCAGGAAAACATTTTTAAAAAGATTACATATTGATTAGTTCATGAAATTGTACATGATGGCTGGCAGGAACCTAACCTTGTGTTTCCTTTGGGGGCCATAGTTCAGTACTGGTGAATTCAGTTAGATCACAGAGCCATTCACAATTTATTATGTAACACATTGAACCCTTTTTAGTCATTCACCATCTTGTTTACCTGTAAATAGTATCATTACCCTATTAGTTAACTAAGCCATAACTCTGGTATTTTTTTTTTCCCCAATGTTTTCTGCTTTCCAAATCCAATCTGGTATCTAATCCTCTTGATTCTATCCCCAGATTTATACAGAATGTAACCATTCCTCATGAACATCTCTAAACCCAGCCCCTCTAGTCCCTTCTCTTAATTCAAGGCAATGTAATTCTACCAGATTAGGTTCTGAAGTTCAGAAAGCAGACATGTTAACTATTCTACTTAAATCCTTTTGATAAATTCCAAGGTCTTTGAAATTAATTATATGTCTGACATGTTCTTTTCATTCACTGCCTCTGGGGGGGGGGGGAGGAGTGTAAGGGTTTCCCTGGTGGCTCAGAATATAAAGAAACTCTGTGTAATGCAAGAGACTTGGGTTTGATCCCTGGGTCAGGAAAATCCCTTGAGGATGACTACCCACTCTATTATTCTTGCCTGGAGAATTCCATGGACAGAGGAACAGTTTTAGGAGTTCCATATATACTGTAGATATTAATCTCTTTTTAGGTATACAGCTTGCATTTTCTACCAGATATTTGAATCATACTCTCTCTGCAGTTTACAGTAGCTCAAGGTCTCAACCTTATTCTCTTTGCATCATCAACTGGGCATTGTAGAAAACTGTCACACAATAAATGTGAAATTAAACTTGACTTAATGTAGGCTGGGGGACAGTATTATAGCATCACGTCAACTGAACAAGGTCTTGTGGTTTACTGATTCCTGCCTATATATGTGAAGCATGGTAAAACCAGCTAGAATGTCTTTCTTAACAGAGATATGACTTTGGTCTGGGCTTTGACATATGGGTCACTGAAAACTATTACTCATTCCCTTTTTGATTCTTTAAATTTAAGTGGCACAATAAATTGAAGTCTGATTTTATGTTCATATTGAGCACCATATGAGTCTTATATTTGAAATATTAAGTATTCTTAGAAATTTAATGTAGAAAGATTGCTATCAGTAAATCCTTTTGAAAATTGAAATTCAATAGCTCTGTACCATTTTTAAGGTTTTGGTTTTATAATTTCTTTCATTCTCTATTACTATTGTAACTTCCTTTCAAGGTGAGAAAGACAGAGAGTGGCTATTTATTCAAGGTAGGAAAGCAACAACAAATATAAAAAATAATTTACTCTCAAATACATGCTAATTAAAGGCATCATATATATTGCATTAATACTTGTGAGGCTTTGACTTACTGAATTTCTTTAAACACTTGACATTAGTAATGTGCTTAGAAATAATAAAATTACGTTTTTGACAATATTTAATGACTGAAGTTAAGATTATTATTCCATACTTATTCTTAAATAGCTAAAATTTTATTTATATTAATATGTTCCCCACAAGCTACATTTTTGTCAGTGTTATCAGTTCAGTTCATTTCAGTCTCTCAGTCATGTCCGTCTCTTTGTGACCCCATAGACTGCATGCAGCATG
This sequence comes from Neotragus moschatus, assembly GCA_006410615.1. Taxonomy (NCBI): domain Eukaryota; kingdom Metazoa; phylum Chordata; class Mammalia; order Artiodactyla; family Bovidae; genus Neotragus; species Neotragus moschatus. The sequence goes on from SJYA01000279.1 coordinate 131,115, forward strand.
CCAGGCTTCCCTGTCCAAAACCAGCTCCTGGAGTTTACCCAAACTCATGTCCATTGAGTTGGTGATGTCATCCAGCCATCTCATCCTCTGTTGTCCCCTTCTTCTCCTGCTTCAATCTTTCTCAGCATCAGGGTCTTTTCAAATGAGTCAGCTCTTCACATCAGGAGGCCAAAGTATTGGAGTTTCAGCTTTAGCATCAGTCTTTCTAATGAATATTCAGGACTGATCTCCTTTAGGATTGCTGCTGCTGCTGCTAAGTTGCTACAGTCGTGTCTGACTCTGTGTGACCCCATAGACGGCAGCCCACCAGGCTCCCCTGTTCCTGGGATTCTCCANGCCTTTTCATACTGTTCATGGGGTTCTCAAGGCAAGAATACTGAAGTGGTTTGCCATTCCCTTCTCAGTCCATTAATGAAAGAAAGGAATGTCTTAAAACTCAGAATGGCACTAGGCCCCTCACCCATAAGATGTATCCTGGCACCAAATGGTTTATCCTGGGCCCATAAAATTATTAACTTGAATCTTGAAGAATGGCAGATCACCATACAAATAGTTTCATTTATATAGATTAGGGGAACAATATCTGAATATAGCATACTGGTTTGTCAGGTAGGTTTTGAGCCAAGAGGCGGAACTGACTTGAAGAAAGAGTTTGAGGTAAATGTTTAGTACATTAGCATAGCTTAAGATAAACATTTTTATAAGAGAAATGTATTGGTTATCTCTAGTTTTGAGAATAGTTAACTTTAGGTGAAACCAGGTGTCATTATGGCAATACAGTATTTTAAGAGAAACCTCCTTTTAAATTTGTATAGAGAAGGAAAAAATATCACTAGTTTGTTTCCTCCCACCACTTAAGAGAGACAAAAATGTCTGACACTTGCAGGCTATTTCCTCTGTTTGGAGACCTCTGGCCTGTTTGTCTGTTACCCTCTCATTCCCCCCTTTTCTTTTAGGAGAATTATGTTGGTTAGGGAAAAGGGACATCATTTTTGTTCTATAACTGTTTCTGAGCTGACAAGGGGCATTGTCCCTCAATTGGTGAGACAACATATTTTCCTCATCTTCATATTGAAGATATCTCATCCAAGGGTCCCAAAATAGTAGTTGGAGGAAGCTGCAGTAGTAGCAGGAGTTTGAGCAACCATTTGTAACTTAAAAGCTTTCATATGGCTAGAAACAAATCTAGTTATACAGTTACAAATGTAGGGAGCAAATAGCAAAAACAAAACAATCAGAATTATTGTAATTAAGATAGTTGTCCACCATGGAGAACTACTTAATATCTTCCAAAGTGAGGTAATTGAGGCTTCAGGAGTATCCATGGCCTCAATCATCTTGTTCATGTGTTTAGTAAAATGAGTAACATTCGTGCTCATATCAGGTATATATGTACAGCATTGGGTATGAATAATAGCACACGTTCCTCCTTGCACAGCTGTCAGAATATCTAAAGCCAATCCGTTTTGTAAAACCACCTTTTTAATTTGTGCTTGTTCAGCATTAAGAGCTGAAATAGCCTTTTGAGAATCTTGTAATGTCTGTTGAGTAAAATTAGTCAAAGTATCCACTCGTAGCATAACATCTGTAGTTCCCAAAGAGGGAATAAACACTGCAGACAAATAATCATACCAGTGAAATACAGACCTTGCCCACTGAGTTTTAAGGTGGGGTAAATTAGCAGGCTTTTCTGGAAGCTCTGAAAATATAAAGCCGTGAGTAAAGGCTAGACCCAGGGTTCATCTCTCTATCCAACCAGGGGGAAGCCATGTCCATAGGTAAGAGCCACACTTCTAATAAGTCCCATTTGGAGCAAGCCAGCATGACAGACATATCCAGATATCAATTAGTGCCTGGCCAGAAAAAGGGAGGACCGGAACTGGGGTTGGAAAACAAGGGAATGATTATGTTGTATATTTTCTGAGGCAAAAATCTCAGTTGTTTTTAATCATTGTAATTAAGTTGTTGGCTAACTTTTGGGGGATGGCTCTGTTTGTTCTCAGCATATAGGGGCAGTAGATATTAAACGTCTTTTTTCAGGAGTAGCCATATAAACTCATCCCATATTTGATAAACATCAGGTAAAAAACCTAGACCTATTTGTCTTATGTGTAGCAAAATAGTCGTTGAACCGAGACAATGTATAATCAAAATTTAAAGTCACATTTTGTCCGTAGTTCAAGTGCAATGTGTTGCACCAGTCCATTTTAGGGTTGGTAGATGTCATCAGATGAAGAGGCATTGCATGTGATTGTTGTCGAAGGTATTCACAGACTTGGAGAAAGTCTTTTTCTTGAAGTAGAGATATCCACCGTGGGAAGCCTTCTACTGATGAAGAGGGGAGTGTTCCACAGACCCAGCGGTGAGAACAATTATGAAATGTTGTGTAGGAGTGAGCCCAGGACAGGAAGGCATTGTCTTGAGGATCAAACGACACACTCAGGATTTTTGGAGTCAGCAGAAGTAGGCTTACATAGATTATCAGGCTCATCTGAAAAGTACAAAGTCAGAGCATAGAAAGTAAAGACATAAAATGAAGTCAGTTTTGGTCAGGATGTCACCTCTTAACTCGAGTGTGATGTACCCACAAATCAATTTCTGGCACTTCGACAGCTGTGGGAGAAGAAAGAATAACCTGGTAAGGGCCTTCCCAGAGGGGCTCGAGGGATAGGCCCCCAGATCCTAATGTTTTTATGAGGACCTCAGTTCCTGGCTCAAATAGTGGCTTGTTTGACTCAGAGGCTGGGTCAGGAATTGTCTCCTGGAGTTCTGTTAGTGTCTGTTGAAAATCTGAGAGCTGTTACATAACTAATTAATTTCAAGGCTTCAGTGTCTATAACAATGTCTGTGTGTAAGAAAGGCCTTCCATAAATATATTTAAAAGGGGACAGTCTCTCCTTTTTGGGGGCAGTTCAAGCCCTCATTAAAGCTATGGGTAGGACTTTAATCCAACTGTCCTGTGTCTCTTGAGTTAATTTGTGCAAATGTCTTTTGATAATGTCATTAGCTTTTTCAACCTTTTCTGAGGATTGGAGTCTCCAGGAACAGTGTAAGTGATATTTTATTCTTAGAGCTTTAGACACCCCCTGAGTTACAGCAGCTTTAAAGGATGAGCCATTGTCACTCTGAAGCCTCCGTGGCAGCCCAAGCCTGGGGATAATTTCATGGATTAAATTATTTATAACCTCCTTAGCCTGTTCATTACGACAGGGAAAAGCCTCAATCTATCTAGTAAAAGTATCTACCCAAACTTGTAAGCAAGAATATCTATTAGCTTTTGGCATATGAGTAAAATCAATTTCCCAGGCTTCTCCAGGATACTTTTCACTTCGTTGTAATCTAGATTTTGTTAGCTTTTTGGTCTTTGGTTTATGTTTTTTGACAAACCTCACACTTATTGATAATATTTTTTAAAGTTTTTATTACGTTTATGTCTTTAAACAAATGAGAAGCCATTTGGTAAGTACTCTCTGCACCCAAATGAAAACTCTGATGTAAACCCTTAAGAATTTTCCACTGAGCATTTTCAGGAATTATTAATCTTCCATCCCCGGACTGTAGCCATCTCTTATCAATAATCTTTGTTCCTCGTTTTTCATATCTTTCTAATTTTTCTTTAGTATATTGTAATTTTTCCTGTTCTTTAGGACCTGTCCAGATCAAAGGCGTCTGTAGTGAAGGGGTTTTGTAAAGTGTCATTTTTTTGGCTTGACAGTCAGCCAAGTGATTACCTCTGGCTACTTTACTCCCATCCCTGCTATGCCCTTTGTAATGTATAATAGTTATTTTATTAGGACAATATATAGCAGTTAAAAGTCTCTCGATCTCCCTAAAATGTTTAATAGGTTTTCCTGTTGTTGTTTTAAACTGTCTTTTTTTCATATTGTAGCATGAGCATGTAAAGTCAAATAAACATACTTAGAATCAGTTTACATATTTACTCACTGTCCTTTGTTTAACTCTAGAGTTCAGGTAAGAGCCACAAGCTCCACTAACTGAACACTGGTTTCTTCGGGGAGAGATTTTGTTTCCAAAACCTGTTCAGCAGTCACCAGGGCATAACCTGCTTTACGCTTTTCATCCCGAACAAAAGACCTGTCATCTGTAAATATTTCCATGTCAGGATTGTCTAATGATGTATCCATTAGATCTTTCTGAGCTGTATAGTTTAAATTTAGGAATTGGGAACAATTGTGATCAAGTGTTTTATTTTTCTCTTCAGGAAGGAAAGTGGCAGGATTTAAATTTCCACAAACTTTGAGTTTAGTTATGGGTCCTTTTAACAACAATGACTGATATTGAAGAAGCCTACTGTCTGTCATCTAAATATTAACCTTAGAATTTAAGATTCCACTCACATCATGAGAAGTCAGTACAATAAGATTTTTTCTATTAATTATTTTTAAAGCTTTTTAAAGCTTTAGGTGTTAATAACGGAGAAGGCAATGGTGCCCCACTCTAGTACTTTTGCCTGGAAAATCCCATGGTTGGAGGAGTCTGGTAGGCTGCAGTCCATGGGGTTGCTAGAGTTGGACACAACTGAGCGACTTCACTTTCACTTTTCACTTTCATGCACTGGAGAAGAAAATGGCAACCCATTCCAGTGTTCTTGCCTGGAGAATCCCAGGAACAGGGAAGCCTGGTGGGCTGCCATCTATGGGGTCGCACAGAGTTGGACACGACTGAAGCAACTTAGCAGCAGCAGGTGTTAATAAAGCCGCTGTCCCAATAACTCTTAGGCAGTGGGGCCACCCACGTAAAATTACATCTAATTTTCTGTTTAGATAAGTAATACGTTGTTGGTGAGGCCCTCAGGGTTGTGTCAGAACTCTCAAGACCATACCTTTTTTTTTAGTGACAAATTAAATTTTGACCCTGTGGGCAAGCTCAGAGCTGGAGCTTGCAGGAGAGCAGTCTGAAGAACCTTAAAAGCCCTTTGAGTTGCTGGAGATCAAACCAATTTGTCAGTTTGGGCCTGCTGAGCTTCAGCTATAAGTTTATATAAAGGCTGGGCAAGTTCCCCATAACCCGGAATCCAAATGTGACAGTAACCTGTGATTTCCAAAAATCTTCTTAATTGTCCTAAAGTCATAGATAGGGGATGATTTAGTATAGGTTTAATTTTCTCAGGGCCTATGGCCCTAGTTCCTTCTGATATAATTAGGCCTAGATATCTAACCATTGTTGACAAAGCTGAGACTTTTTTCTTAATGCCTTGTAACCACAGCCTGCCAGTGGTTACAAAAAGTTTAAGAAATCTTTTGAGGCTGGCGAACAATCTTCCTCTGTCTCAGTACAGAGCAAAAATATCATCTACATGTAACACCGCTGCTTCAGAGCTATTAAAGTTTTGTAGATCCCGTGACAAACTTTATCCAAATAAGTGAGGACTGTCATGAAATCCCTGGGGCAAAACTGTCCAGGTCAACTGAGAAGCTGGCTCTGTAGGGTCTTTAAAGGCAAATAGAAATTGACTTTTCTCTGCTAAAGGTATTGAATAGAAGGCATCTTTCAAATCAACTACTGAGATATATTTGGCTCATTCAGGAATTTCAGACAGTAGAGTATAAGGATTAGGCACCACGGGGTGTAAAGGAACCACAGCCTCATTTATTATACATAAATCTTGAACTAGTCTCCTTTTATCGTTTGATTTTTTTTTTTTTTTGGTATCCAAAATAGGAGTGTTGTAAGGACTGTTACAGGGAATTAATAGTCTCTTTTCCTTTAAATTTTTGATGATGGGTTTTAACTCTTTTTTAACCTCAGGTTTTAGTGGATACTGTTTCTTATGTGGAAATAAGTGTGGGTCTTTGAGTTTGACAACTACAGGAATAGCATTTTGTGTTCGACCCACAGATTTTCCATCAGCCCATACTCTAGGATTTAAATTTTGCTTCACTAAAGAGAGAGAAAGGGAGGGCTCCATATTCATGAAAACAGAGGCATGGACCTTGCTCAGTATATCCCTCCCCAAAAGGGGTGAGGGAGATTCTGGCACGATCAGAAACTCGTGTGAAAATGACACAGAATCTCAGTTGTAAGATAAAGAATAACTGAAATAATATCTTTTGCCTCATCCAGACAGTCCCATGACGGAAGCGGATCGGGAAGAAAGTGGGCCAGGGCCTTCAGTAAGCACAGAGTAAGTTGCCCCAGTAGCTAAAAGGAAATCAATGGATTGGCCCCCCACAATTATTAATACCCGGGGTTCCTCAGGTGTAATTAGGACCGGGAGCTTGTGTGGGGACCCTCTGGGCACCTTCAGTCTTGATTATCTTGAGAGTTCGACCCCGACACCTATGCCTCTGGGGGCAGTCTCTCTTCCGGTGTGGTCCTTAGCAGACTGGACATGGAGTGGGGGTGGGGCGGCTTAGATGCCTGAGGGCAATCCCGCTTGAGGTGCCCCTCCTTCCTACAGTAATAGCAAGCCCATTCCTTTTTACCTAGGTACCTCTGGGCATCTTTCTCAGGCTGTTTAAGAAAGTTTTTATAGCCATTGTGAAGGCTTTCATCTTTTCTTTTGTCTTTTTTGCCTTTTTTTTTTTTTTTTTCATATTCCCTACCATAATAGACTGTCTGAGCCAGTTTTAACAGAGTATCTAAAGACTGATTTGGTCCATACACCCATTTTAATAGCTTATGGCAGATATCTGGAGCATACTGAATGAAAAATCTATCTTTTAAGATCACTTTTTCCTCTTTACTTTTGGGATCAATCTCAGTGAATCTGTGAAGGGCTTCTCTTAGTTTATCTAGGAATTTACCAGGAGCTTCCTTCTTCTGTTCTATGTCTGCCAATTTGCCATAGTTTAAAGACTTACAATGTGCCTGCTTGAATCCTTCAAGAATATATCTAACAAAATGACTCTGATCCCATCTCCCTTTAGCTGTGTTGTAGTCCCAGTCTGGTTCTGTAGTTGGGACTGCCTAATTCCCAGTGGGGAGGGCCACTATCTCGTTCTCCCTCTTTCCTACTGATTTATTGTCAAGCCATTCATCTCCATAAGCAACTGCTTTTCCCAAAACTCGAGTCTTTGGATCAAGAGTCAGCGTTTGTCCCAAGATATACATCACATCTTCCCAAGTAAGGTCATACAGCAGAGTAACACCTTTAAAAGCTCTAATATATTTTTCTGGGTCCTCTAAATAGTCTCCTAGATCCTCCTTGATTTTTTGTATTTTTTGATAAGAAAAAGGCTTATTAACTCTAATAGACTGATTATTTCAACTCGTGGGCGTTTCATGAAGAGGCAACAGCTTGTGTGGCTGTTCCTCAGTCTCTCTGGTGACTCAGCGCATATAATCCCAATCCCAGGGATAGACTGGAGAATTTTTTTTTTCTTTGTCTCTTGTCTTCTATTTTATTTCTTACTTCAATGGTCTGAGTTTCTACTGAAACCAGAGTAATCTGAGATCGTGCTGAGACAGGAGTTGTTTGTACCTCCACATGGGCAGTTTGAATCTCAGTTTGGATTTCCACTGAGACCAAGGCAGTTTGAGTCTCAGTTTGGGTTTTTACTGAGACCAAGGCAGTTTGAATCTCAGGTTGGTTTTCCACTGAGACAAAGGCAACCTTTCTGAGGGGGGTTCTCTGGCTTTCAGTTTGTTCAGCTTGGAGCCCCGGGTATGGGGGCAAAGTAGGAGGACAGGAGGGAGATGAAGGTTTTACACCCAAATTTTATACCCTTAGGACATAAGTTTGGCATATTTCACCGCGAGAAAAAGGGCAACACTTATGCTACTTCTACCCATTTTCCTTGTTCCTTACAGAACTGGTCTAAGTGTAATACAGTATTATCCTTAAGAGACCCTCTAACTGGCCACTGTTTGCCATCCTCTGGTGGATACCATGGCCATGTAGTATCACCTAGGCAGACCAGGTATGTCTTCTTTAAGCCCTGGGGATCAAAAATACCCCAGTTTTTTAGGATAGAGTTCAAAAGAGTCAGGCTGGAATTGTTAGCTCCCATCTGTAAGAGAGAAAAAAAGTGACCAGCACCATCCTTCTACTGGAGGTGTCTCTCCCTGTTCTAGATGGGGGTGTAGACAGACTTTACATCAAAAACTTTTTCTTCCTGGTTGGACTTAGTCTGTCCCTCACTGATGCAGGCGCCGTCCTTGTCCCTCTTGGTTCTACCACCAAGACGGGGTGGGGATGTACCAGGGGTAGACCTGATGGCATCTCTACCTGATGTCCAGCTCTTCACCTTTAACCTTGCTTGCCTCTGATGCCACCTGGGGTGCAATCAGAGTAACCTTCTAAAATGCCTCACAATCTAAGACCACTGGGGGAAACATTTGTCTCCTGAGTCCTGTGCACCACCCTGAGTATATTCCTGACCACAATAAGACCAATATAAAGATAAAGCTGAGATGTTCCTTCCAAGAATCACCACACCAGTATAAAAGAGCCTCCTCTGGTCCACTAAGAGCCAGCGTTACCAAAGGAAAAAACACATTGCAGTCATAATCTGAGTAACCTTTAACCTCAGAGATGTTCTTGGAGCTAGAGCTCCACCTAGCTTCTGAATTTTTAATCCCTAGTGAGGCTAGGTGCTTTCTTGACTACCAATCCAAGTTTGGGACCTAAGCCACAGTACACAGTAACAGTATAGACCACAAGTCTCTTGAAAGTCTATGATCTGATAGATTAGGTTAGTATTTCTCATTCCCAAGGAGTTATGAAACGGTCAAAGAGATCGAAAAGTTTGACTGAGAAAGGAGAGTTTGGTCCACACGCTTTGTCCGTTTCTGGTTGGTTCCCAAAGGAGACATTGGGTGCCTTTTGGCATTGGCAGGTCAGTATAAACCCCTGGCAGGTTTCTGCCATAAGCCGTATGAGATCACAGTGAAACTGCAGAGCAGGGCTCTTCACTTGCTTCACGCAAGGCATGTCATTCATTCACACAAGCACACTGCAGAGTTAGTAAAGCACAGCAGAAAACGTGTTCGCTAAGAGAGCAAAGAACTAGAGCTCCAAGCATCCTTACCTTGTCCTGAAGGATCCCAGACAAGCCCCCAAGATGAAAAGTTGGGTTGGATCACGCAAAGATGCTAGGACTTTTGGCTCCTGGAGGAGAAGAATTTAATCTGGGGCCAGAGACGAGGCTTGATCGCTCAGAGCTTTTGTGTAATAAAGTTTTATTAAAGTATAAAGAAGGTAGAGAAATCTTCTGACATAGGCATCAGAAGGGGGCAGAAAGAGTACCCCCCTGCTAATCTTCAGCTGGATGTTATATAGTCACTAGCAGTCTGCTAATGAAAGAAAGGAATGTCTTAAAACTCAGAATGGCACCAGGCCCCTCACTCATAAGATGCATCTTGGCACCAAATGATTCATCCTGGGCCATAAAATGATTAACTTGAATCTTGAAGAAGGGCAGATCACCATACAAATAGTTTCATTTTTATAGATTAGGAGAACAATATCTGCATATAACATGCTGGTTTGTCAAGTAGGTTCTGAGCCAAGAGGTGGAACCGACTTGAAGACAGAGTTTGGGGTAAATGCATAGTACATTAGCATAGCTTAAGATAAACATTTTAATAAGAGAAATGTGTTGGTTATCTCTAGGTTTGAGAATAACTTCAGGTGAAGCATTGTGTCACTATGGCAACACAATATTTTAAGAGAAATCTCCTTTTAAATTTGTATATAGAGAAGGAAAAAATATCACTAGTTTGTTTCCTCCTGCCACTTAAGAGAGACAAAAATGTCTGACACTTGCAGGCTNTAATAAGAGAAATGTGTTGGTTATCTCTAGGTTTGAGAATAACTTCAGGTGAAGCATTGTGTCACTATGGCAACACAATATTTTAAGAGAAATCTCCTTTTAAATTTGTATATAGAGAAGGAAAAAATATCACTAGTTTGTTTCCTCCTGCCACTTAAGAGAGACAAAAATGTCTGACACTTGCAGGCTATTTCTTCCATTTGGAGACCTCTGACATTCCTGCCTGTTACCTGCCCGGAGCCAGCGTGGGAATCCCACCCGCGAAATGGTCACGTGGCAGAAATCCGATGGGCAAGACGATTCGGATTTCAGAGATTCCCCCTGAGTTTCCCTGAGCATTCTACATCCCAAAAATAAGGGAACCTGAATATGCCTGCTGCCAGGAGCCAGCGTGAGGATTCCACCCGTGACATTGTCATGTGGCAGACTCGNGCCTTTGACTGTGTGGATCACAACAAACTGTAGAAAATTCTTCAAGAGATGGGAATACCAGACCACCTATCTGCCTCCTGAGAAATCTGTATGCGGGTCAAAAAACAACAGTTAGAACTGGACATGGAATAATAGATTGGTTCCAAATAGGAAAAGGGGTACATCAAGGCTGTATTTTATCACCCTGTATATTTAACTTAAATGTAGTCATGCGAAATGTTAGGTTGGATAAGGGACTAGCTGGAATCAACATTACCAGGAGAAATATCAATAACCTCAGATGTGCAGATGATACCACCCTTGTGGCAGGAAGCAAAGAAGAACCAAAGAGCCTCTTGATGAAAGTGAANGCTGTATTTTATCACCCTGTATATTTAACTTAAATGTAGTCATGCGAAATGTTAGGTTGGATAAGGGACTAGCTGGAATCAACATTACCAGGAGAAATATCAATAACCTCAGATGTGCAGATGATACCACCCTTGTGGCAGGAAGCAAAGAAGAACCAAAGAGCCTCTTGATGAAAGTGAAAGAGGAGAATGAAAAAGCCTAAAACTCAACATTCAGGAAACTAAGATCATGGCATCTGGTCCCATCACATCATGGCAAATAGATGGGTAAACAGTGGCTAACTTTATTTTTCTGGGCTCCAAAATCACTGCAGATGGTGACTGCAGTCATGAAATTAAAAGACCCTGACTCCTTGGAAGGAAAGCAGACCAACGTAGACAGCATATTAAAAACCAAAGACATTACTTTGCCAACAAAGGCCCATCTGGTCAAGGCTATGGTTTTTCCAGTGATCATGTATGGACGTCAAAGTTGGGCCATAAAGAAAGCTGAGCACAAAAGAATTGATGCTTTTGAACTGTGGTGTTGTAGAAGACTCTTGAGAGTCTCTTGGACTGCAAGGAAATCCAACCAGTCCATCCTAAACGAGATCAGTCCTATGTGTTCATTGGAAGGACTGATGTTGAAGCTGAAACTCTAATACTTTGACCACCTGATGCTAAGAGCTGACTCATTTGAAAAGACCCTGATGCTGTGAAAGATTGAGGGCAGGAGAAGGGGATGACAGAGGATGAGATGTTTGGATGGCATCACCAAGTCATTGGACATGAGTTTGAGTAAGCTCTGGGAATTGGTGATGGACAGGGAAGCCTGGGGTGGTGCAGCCCATGGAGTTGCAGAGAGTCAGATACAACTGAGCAACTGTTATGATTGACTGTGACCCCTGCAGCTGTGCACTTGCATACTGCCAGCCTGAAGCCCTTCACAGGCCTCCACTGCAGCATGCACACCTGGAAGGAGACTCTGAGATCCCAGGAGAACACACTAACAACCATGGCCTCCTTAGGTGCTTGTGGGTCTGGATCAGGACCTGTCTTCAGTTACTGGCTTGCACAACCAGTCTCCTACAGTTATTCTCTCCACCTGTGTACCTTCATGGTCTTGGCCTCCTTTGATTATTGCCTTTCACTGCAGGACACATGCAAGTTGGGAAACAATGCAGTCACAGGAAAACACATTGATAGCAATTCTGAACCCTCCCCCCACCTTGCCCCACCTGAGTTGGCAAAGCCAGTTCCCAGAGTCTGACCATAGGACCCTAAAAGACCCAGAGTCATCCCACTGATGGGTGATTTCAGCACCCTAAAAGACCCAGAGTCATCCCACTGATGGGTGACTTCAGCACCCTAAAAGACCCAGAGTCATCCCACTGATGGGTGACTTCAGCACCCTAAAAGACCCAGAGTCATCCCACTGATGGGTGATTTCAGCACCCTAAAAGACCCAGAGTCATCCCACTGATGGGTGACTTCAGCACCCTAAAAGACCCAGAGTCATCCCACTGATGGGTGACTTCAGCACCCTAAAAGACCCAGAGTCATCCCACTGATGGGTGACTTCAGCACCCTAAAAGACCCAGAGTCATCCCACTGATGGGTGACTTCAGCACCCTAAAAGACCCAGAGTCATCCCACTGATGGGTGACTTCAGCACCCTAAAAGACCCAGAGTCATCCCACTGATGGGTGACTTCAGCACCCTAAAAGACCCAGAGTCATCCCACTGATGGGTGACTTCAGCACCCTAAAAGACCCAGAGTCATCCCACTGATGGGTGACTTCAGCACCCTAAAAGACCCAGAGTCATCCCACTGATGGGTGACTTCAGCACCCTAAAAGACCCAGAGTCATCCCACTGATGGGTGACTTCAGCACCCTAAAAGACCCAGAGTCATCCCACTGATGGGTGACTTCAGCACCCTAAAAGACCCAGAGTCATCCCACTGATGGGTGACTTCAGCACCCTAAAAGACCCAGAGTCATCCCACTGATGGGTGACTTCAGCACCCTAAAAGACCCAGAGTCATCCCACTGATGGGTGACTTCAGCACCCTAAAAGACCCAGAGTCATCCCACTGATGGGTGACTTCAGCACCCTAAAAGACCCAGAGTCATCCCACTGATGGGTGATTTCAGCACCCTAAAAGACCCAGAGTCATCCCACTGATGGGTGACTTCAGCACCCTAAAAGACCCAGAGTCATCCCACTGATGGGTGACTTCAGCACCCTAAAAGACCCAGAGTCATCACACTGATGGGTGACTTCAGCACCCTAAAAGACCCAGAGTCATCCCACTGATGGGTGAATTCAGCACCCACGGGGATCCTGTGGTTGGAGTCTGCACAGATTGGTCAGGTTAGTTCTGGGGTTAGTCTTGATCTACTGGTAGAGCAAGCCACGTCCCAGGGTCTCCAGATGCAAGTTGCTGAGACTTCCAAGGCTAGTACTGACCCTCTGGTGGGTAGGTCCATGTCCTAGTCTCTCTGATGGGTAACACTGGATCCTTGAGAAGCTATGGACTTATGGGGTCTTAAGGCAACCAACCTGCTGGTAGATCCCCACTAGGCTATTTGCTTGGACTGAGATGTTCCCTACTGGCTCTGAAAGGCTTAAGGATGGGCCCAGTTCTCTGCACTAATCAGCTACAGGGAGAATTCCAAAATACAGTAGGCAGCACCATGTCTTTATGGTGTTGATATAATGAGCCTTAAACATAGCTACTGCCAGAGTCTGTATCTCCATGGTGAGCTGCAGTGGCCTGCCTCTCTGGAAGCCTTTCCAAGACCAGTAAGTGGTTCTGATCTAGCCTGCTTTTAGACTGTCACTTGTAGTCTGGGTGGTAGAGCATGTGAGGTTTTGTGTGTACCCTTTAAGCGTGAAGTCTTTGTTTTCACAGCCCTTTGGCTCTCCTCAAAGTAAAGAAACTTTCTGGGGTTTGTCTTTCTAGTACAAAATTGCCAGCAGGAGAGCCCAGTGTGGTTTTCAGATTCCTCACTCCTTAGAGAGGGCCTCAGCCTTTATAATTATTCTCCAGGCTGTGGGTTGACTATCTTGAGGCATTTCTAGCCCTCCTACCATCTCATTGTGATTCTGTCTTTATATCTTCAGTTGTAGATCTCTTCTGCTAGCCTTCCAGGTTTTTCATAAATAGCTGCTCTGTAAATATAATTCTGATTTGCCCATGGAGGAGGTGACCACAAGGTTTTCCTACTTCATCATGTTGGCCACCAACATCCTGGTGATTCTAACGCACATCAAAATTGGAGACTACTGCTTTTCACTACGCTTTATGCTTTTTACTTGTACAGTCTTGTATTTCTCACTCATTGTAACCTCTTTTGGTGCATCTAGAAGGAACGTGACAACAAGTCAAATTATAGCTAAGTCAAAAATTCTTCACCCACTCTCGGATGGAGTTTAACACCATGGTGTCAAATCTCGTGATATTTAGTCCAAGTTTCTCTGGTCTCAGTTTGAGTTCCTCCACTCTATCCCACCTTCAATAAAAGGAAAAATTCTAAAAGCTTATGGACTTTGGGGAATTTAGTGGTCACTCTATGAAGAGTTCTAATTGTATGGAATCAAGTTTAGTTATTAAAATTCTCTTTATTTTCTCAAAATTCATATATTTTTTTCTTCTATTAGAGTAAAGAGGTCAAGAATGCCAAGTGAACTGTGCTGCTGGAGACCTGAAACAATGTACTAAGGAAATGTCGTCTATTCCTTGGTTTACAGAAAGAAAATATGCAGCTTACATTTGTAGAAACAACAGAAAATACCTACTTAATGCTAATAAACACTAATAGTTCTAAGAGTTGGACTCCCATATGTATACCATGGCTGTACTCCAAATTCTCTAACACTCTGACACGATTATAAGCTCAATTTTGCAAACGAGAGAAATGAGATTTAAATGGCTTTTTCAAAGTCATTCAATAATTTAATGGTAAGGTCAGGGTTCTTTCATGTACATCTTTAACTCCAAAGCTCATGCTTTTAGCTACCATTCTTTGATACCTCAATAAAGTGTTCCTGAGTATGTTAACTGTTTGTTCATGGGGAGACATAGTGGTTGGCATGAGTAGATAGTTCAGAAGAAAAAAATTAAGTCTTCCTGTCCTCTTCAACAGCAGACAGAGGTTAAAGGCACAGAAAATGAGGACAAAATGGGTGCTCTATGGTGTTTGACTCTATTCAATAGTTTTTGAGTTAGATATCAATTTAAGCAAAATTCTTAACAAATAATTGTTTGTCCAGGATTTATGCAATACTTTGAGAAGGGTAATTATTAATAAATAAGTATTTGGATTCTGTTTTTTAATTTATTTTTTAGGTTTAATTATAACTCTCTTTTTTTTTTTTTTTTTGAAAACTGCTGTCACCAACAAGAAAGTGAGCTTTGTTAGTTGCTTCATTAATGTTGCTGTTATTGCCTATGCTTCATTTTTAATGTAATCTCCTAGAGGATCTCAAACACAGTTTGGACATTTTATGAATATTAAGATAATCAGTCAATCACGAGCTCTTGTGATTTTCCAAGTATCTTCAGCTGGTGTAATAAATAGAAGTTTTCTTTTCAGAAGCTCACTTATCTTCAATATGAATTTCTAATTTAATGATGAATAAACAATAATTGTCAATTATTTATAAGAAATATATTTAAAACTATAGTAATAATGATACTGATATCTTGTACATTGCTTGCATTGCAAAAGTCAAGACTAAATCACTCGTCTAGAACATGGCACTTAAGATCAAATGCAGCTCCAAAATTAAGGAAAAACATTCAAATATATATATAAGGTTGTATTTCTTCACAAGAATGTTGAGTCAACGTTGATTCACTGCTTCTCTGAATCTGGTGACCATCCCCTATAGCTGGGAAAATAAATTCTGTGTGTGGGTATGTGTTTACTGATAGCCCTTAGAAGAAGACCTCTCAGTTACTGGCCACATCATTGTCCCTTATCCTGAAACCCCTACACTCAAAATAGATTTTTACTTAAAATTTTCCTTCTTTTAATAGACCGTCAATCTTCCAGTCAGTCCCACTGATACTTCTATCATCTTCCTCTTAACTCTTGCCTTTAAATGTCTAATTTTAGATCCTGCTTAAAAAAAACTGAGCTCTCTAAAGCTTGTCTCTGTTTCATTTAGTCTGTTAGGCAGGCATTCTCTAGAAGATTTAAATTTTTTTTTAATTAAAACAATCATTTTATATTGATGCATAGTTGATATACAATGTTGTGTTAAGTTTGGGTGTACAGCAAAATGATTCACTTATACATGTATATATATTTTTCAAATTATTTTTTTAGAATGTTTTTTGACAGTTCACACTTTTACCTTGTCATCATGCTGATAGAGGGATTCGAATCTTTTATGTTTTGTTTTTTTCCTAATTGGATACAAACAAACTAGTTCTGTTTGAAAAAATCCAAGTGGCAATGTCCTCTATTAAGGAGATTACACCAATCTTTATCTTTTCTCCTCTTCACTATGGCTTGTTGTTCTACTCAAATACCTTCCTCCTATCTGCCATGACTCTTTTCACCTCAGAAACATTGCTCATATATCGTTTCATGAATGATTCTTCCTCTTCTCTTTGTCTATCCAAATCCTATCCTTGTACTGGAGGGGAAATGGTGCCATGAAGTGTGCATATTTTAATGTACATAGTGTCAGCCAGACGTAGCCATAGGATTGGGAGAAATGATGCTGGACATGTGTTTATAATGGATGCTTAGAATTTGTGAGTAAACATAATTGAACGGTTTGGATAATTGAGGAAAAGTCTTTTTGTTCCTTGTAAATTTAATATCTCATATTCAAAAGTGAGGTTTAGATGCTTCATGCTCAGATTTTTGTTTATTTATTTATTTGGGAGGAGGGGTTAAATAGAAAGGAATAGCTTTATTACTTAACCAAGCAAAGGGGGCCATAGTGAGCTAATATCATCAACACAGTGGGTCCCAACCCAGGGTGTTTGTGGATGCTCAGTTTTTTTTTTTTTTTTTGAAGGAAAATACAGTGTTTATTTCAGGGCATCAAGCAGAGTCCAGAGCAGCTACTACACAAGACACCTGAACTCCCCAATGGGTTTCAGCAAGGCATTTGTTTAAAATTTTTATGGGAATATAATTGCTGTACAATGTTGTGTTAGTTTCTGCTGTACAGCAAAGTGAATCAGTTATATATATACACATATCCCCTCTTGTTTTTTAGATTCCCTTCCCATTTTGATTGTCACAAAACACTTAGTAGAGTTCCATGTGCTATCCAGTAGGTTCTCATTAGTTTTCTGTTATACATAGCAGTGTATATATGTCAGTCTCAATCTCCCAATTCATTCCACCCCCTACTCCCCACCGTGGTGTCCATAAATTCGTTCTCTATATCTGTTCTCTACAACTTATGGACACCAAGCTTTACAAACAAAGTTTGCCTGTACCATTTTTTAGATTCCACTTGTAAGCCATATTGTGCAATATTTGTTTTTCTCTTTATGATTTCACTCTACATGACAGTCTTTAAGGTCTATCCACATTTCTGCAAATTGCACTGTTTTGTATCAACAGAGGAATGGATAAAGATGTGGTACATGTATACCATTGGATATCACTCAACCATAAAAAGGAATGAAATAGTCCCGTTTTCAGCAGAGCATTTTTAGAGACAAGGTGAGGGAGACTCATTTCAGGGTTATGACCAACCTAGATAGCCTATTGAAAAACAGAGACATTAGTTTGCCAACAAAGGTCCGTCTAGTTAAGACTATGGTTTTTCCATTAGTCATGTATGGATGTGAGAGTTGGACTGTGAGGAAAGCTCAGCGCCAAAGAATTGATGCTTTTGAACCATGGTGTTGGACTAGACTCTTGAGAGTCCCTTGGACTGAAGGGAGATCCAACCAGTCCATTCTGAAGGAGATCAGCCCTGGGATTTCTTTGGAAGGAATGATGCTAAAGCTGANGTCTCAAAGAGTCGGACATGACTGAGCGATTGAACTGAACTGAACTGAATATCCATAGTATAAAATAGATGGTAGAAAACTTTATACAGTTGAAAAATAGTCCCTTCTCACAACTACTTTTTAGTGGAGTACTTATAGTAATTAAGAATGTTTAACAAAAAAGAAAACAACATATATACATGGATACGCACACATACATGTATACCTACACACAGACACATAATCAAGTTTTCAGACTTTCAGTAATAGATATCATAGGGCAGTGATCACTGAATAAGGGAAGTAAATGAGATTATATGATTGCCCTAGCAAACTGACTAGAGCATTTCCAGGCCTCAGCCTAGAAAGGAGACCATATTCAGAGACCGGTGGTCATCCTGAATGAGGAGATATTGCTGAGAATTCAAGGAGGAAAAGGCAGGCAAAATATGCAGGGAAGATAATAGAGAGAAGAGAAAGTTCCAGAGAAAATTTAGGAAAACCTGATAGTTTTCCCACGAGTCTGCTTCTGAGTACTTGTGAGCACAAGAGTGAGAAAAGGGACACAGGAAAAGAACTGGAGACAGAATTCCTAGGGCTAACATGAGACTAGAGACATCACATGACCCAAAAGTCCGTGGCAAACTGCATGATACATGGGTCTGAAGAGTACTTAGGTGGTGCTGTTTCATTAGTGAGATAAGACTAAAGACTACTTTAATCCAACCTAACAAAGCTTGAAAGCTAGCTTTGAAAGGATCAATCTATTTCAAAATAACTGTATCTTAGAACACAACTCAAGTATTTATACAGGAATACATTTTTTTTCCTAAGTATAGAATTCCATTTCTAAAGCTTGACAGAAAAGGGACCCAGAACAAAAGGATGAATTCTAACTGGTTTAAATAAATCATAGAAATTCAATTTCCAATTTCCAAGACTTCTTGTGTCTAAGGTTGGCAATATAAACTAATTCTAGCTAATAATATATAAGAGGAAGTAAACTGTGAAAAGGCAGATTTTCCCTGATAAAAGTTTTTTCCCTGTTTTGTTCTCTGATAAAAGACAAGATTTGAATCATAAGTTTTTTCAAAATTGTTTCCTGACTTTGAATATTCTAAGGATATCTGACACTATGGTAGCTATGTTGAAACCATGAACTGATGAAAACACTCCCAACTTTTGAAAATTTATTTATTCAATAATATTTGGTCTATGGAAAGAGGAAAATTGAGTTGTCATTCATTGTAATGGGAATCCTATAAATGAACATATTTTCAATGGTAAGTGAAGAGTTTAGTTTTAGACATTTTAAACATGTCTAGCGAAGCAGTGGGAAATATGAGACCCAGTGAGAGAGCCACTCATTTGAGAAGAATGTAAAAAGTATGAAATAAATACTTATCTAGGAATATGAGAAACCGAATAGATTAGGGAAATTCAGGATTATTTGAAAACACTAAGAGGCATTTGACCCTGGGGGTCATGAATTTACATGAATATGATTATAATAAATGGCAATGGTTAAGGTTAAGGTTAATGAAGATGGAAGTCAGAAACTGAGGAAAATGGATGGTCATTGAAAAAGTAGGTTCAATGCTTTAAATTCCCATGGAAGTGAGACACTTAGAGAGAGCAGTAAGAGATTATTTTCAGTGGAGTAAATGCCTGAAATTGATTTTATGAATGGGATGTAATTATCACTAATATACAAATCTAAGGAATAAACCATGGGATCAAGTGGCTGAAATAGGATAGAAGATGAAATTTTTGAAGGATAGGATGTCAAGGAACTGAAAGGCCAAGAGACTGGAAGAATTATGTGAACAGAGAATTACATTACTAAGAATTATGATGAATGACAGGAGGCAGTGACAAAACCATCCCAAAGAAAAAGAAATGCAAGAAGGCAAAATGGTTGTCTGAGGAGGCTTTACAAATAGCTGAGGAAAGAAGAGAAGTGAGAGGTAAGGGAGAAAGGGAAAGATATACCCAACTGAATGCAGAGTTCCAGAGAACAGCAAGGAGAGATAAGAAGACCTTCTTAAATGAACAATGCAAATAAACAAAGGAAAACAATAGACTGGGAAAGACTAGAGATCTCTTCAAGAGAACTGTAGATGCCAAGGGAACATTTCATGCAAGGATAGGTATGATGAAGGACAAAAACAGGAAGGGTCTAACAGAAGCAGAGGGGATTAAGAATAGATGGCAAGAACACACAGAACTAGACAAGAACGGTCTTAATGACCCAGATAACCACAATGGTGTGGTCACTCACCTAGAGCTAGTCTAGTGGGCCTTAAGAAGCATTAATACAGACAAAATTAATGGAGGTGTTGGAAGATCAACTGAGCTATTTAAAATCCTGAAAGACGATGCTGTTAAAGAACTGCACTGAATATGTCAGCAAATCTGGAAAACTCAGCAGTGGCCACAGGGCTGGAAAATGTGTTTTCATTCTAATCCCAAAAAAGGGCAATGCCAAGGAATGTTCAAACTACTGTATGATTGTGCTCATTTCACATACTAGCAAGGTTATGCTCAAAATCCTCCAAGTTAGACTTTATCAGTACATGAACTGAGAACTTCCAGATGTACAAGTTGGGTTTCAAAGAGGCAGAGGAATCAAAGATCAAATTGCCAACATTTATTGGACCATGGAGAAAGCAAGAGAGTTCTAGAAAAAAGTTCTGCTTTTTTAACCACATGAAAGCCTTTGACTGTTTGGATCAAACAAACTCGAAAATTCTTAAAGAGATGAGAATACCATATCACCTTACCTGTCCCCTGAGAAACCTGTGTGCGGGTAAAGAAGCAACAGTTAGAATCAGACATGGAACAACTGATTGGTTCGAATGGAAAAGAAGTATAACAAGGCAGTTTAGTGTCATCCTGCTTATTTAACTTCTATGCAGAGTGAATGCATGCTAAGTTGCTTTAGTCATGTCTGACTCTTTGTGACCCTATGGACTGTAGCCTTCCAGGCTCCTCTGTCCATGGTGTTCTTCGGGCAAGAATATTGGAGTGGGTTGCCAGGCCCTCCTATAGGGGATTTTTCCCACCCAGGGATTGAACCCAGGTCTCTTGGATTTTCTGCATTGCAGGCAGATTCTTTACCACTGAACCACTGGGAAGCCCCTTTATGTAGAGTACATTTTGTGAAATGCTGGGCTGGATGAATTACAAGCTGGAACCAAGATTGCCAGGAAAAATATCAATAACCTCAGATAAGCAGATGATACCACTCTAATGGCAGAAAATGAAAAGGAACTAAAGAGTCTCTTGATGAGGGTGAAAGGGGAGAGTGAAAAAGCTGGCTTAAAACTCAACATTCAAAAAACTAAGATCATGGCATCTAGTCCCATCATTTCATGACAAATACAAGGAGAAAAAGAAGAAATTAACAGATTTGATTATCTTGGGTTCCAAAATCAATTCAGATGGTGAATGCAGCTATGAAATTAACAGACTCTTGCTCCTTGGACTTCCAATGGACTTCCCCTCATGGCTCAGATAGTAAAGCATCTGCCTACAATGCAGGAGACCCGGGTTCAATCCCTGGGTTGGGAAGATCTCTTGGAGAAGGAAATGGCAACTCACTCCAGTATTCATGTCTGGAAAATCCCATGGACAGAGGAACCTGATAGGCTATATTCCATGGGGTCACAAAGAGTTGGACACGGCTGAGTGACTTCACTTTCACTTTGCTCCTTGGAAGGAAAGTTGTGACAAACCTAGACAGCATATCAAAAAGCAGAGACATCAGTTTACCAACAAAGATCCATAGTCAAAGCTATGTTTTTTTCCAGTAGGCATGTACAGATCGAGAGCTGGACCATAAAGAAGGCTGAGTGCCAAAGAATTGATGATTTCAAACTGTGACGTTGGAGAAGACTCTTGAGAGTCCCTTGGGCTGCAAGGAGATCAAACTAGTCAATCTTAAAGGAAATCAACCCTTAATATTCTTTGGAAGGATTGTTGCTGAAGCTGAACCTCCAATACTTTGGACACCTGATGGGAAGGGCCGACTCATTGGAAAAGACCCTGATGCTGAGAAACAGTGAAGACAAGAGGAGAAGGAGGTGGCAGAGGATGAAATGGTTGCATGGCTTCACTGACTCAATGAACATGAATTTGAGCAAGCTCAAGGAGATAGTGGAGAACAGAGGAGCCTGGCATGCCACAGTCCATGGAGTCTCAAAAAGTTGGACAGCACTCAGCAAGTGAACAACAGCATGACGAATGACATTGGAGAGAGTGATCATGATTCAGGACCTGTGGATGATGGCAATCTGGGGAGGATGCTAGTGGTGTAGTTTAATAGCATACACTTTAAAGCTGGGAGATTTAAAGAAGAAGGAAGGCAATGGTCATGACTCACTAATGAACAGCAGGGAGGGCAACTGCACTGATAGGTTCAAAGGGTGAGGAGCATGGGAGAAATGGAATCTGTACTAACAAGCGAGTACAAAGAAAGCAGTCTTCCGAAGAGAGCAGATAGGGATTCAAACAACCAAAGGAAGGAAACATTTTAAGAAGTTAAAGTAATTTAAGGACTTTGATGATAATGATTTGATGATTTTGAAATGCACAAAGCAGAGTGCAAGGATAAGTAGAGAAGGGATAGGAAATGAAAAGTGAAAGTGAAGTCGCTCAGTCGTGTCTGACTCTTTGAGGCCCCATGGACTGAGCCTACCAGGCTCCCCCGTCCATGGGATTTTCCAGGCAATAGGAAATAGAGTTGTATTAATCTGAAAATGGAAGAGTAGATTCATGGATTTAAAGCAGCCAGTCACTGTTGAGTTGTTGACCTATGTGCCTCTAGTCCCCATTTGAAGTGACATTATTTGTTTAAGCCTCTGATATTTTTTGTTTCTTTTAAGCAAACTGATCCTAATATGGCACATATTGGTTGGGTTTTTTTTGGAGTTTGATTTAATCCAATATATTTTTTAAAAGAACATTCTTGTGCTCACTGGAGAATGGAATACCTGATGGCCAAGATGCAGGCAAAATTACAAATGGCCAATATTTCATAAAAAAGATGCTCAAATTGACTTTTCATTTTTATTGACTGCTTATGCTGTTTTTTTTTTAAATGCCATTCGCTTGGTGTGTTACTTTCCTAGGGTTGCTGTAACAAATTACAAACTCCCAGTAGCTTAAAACAACAAATTTATTCTCACACAGTTCTGGAGACCAGAAACCTGAAATAAAGTGCTGGCAGAGTCTTGCTCCCTCTGCAACTTCTGAATCCTTTCCTGTCTCTTCCAGCTTCTGTTATCTCTAGAATGGTTTGTGACAACACTAACTATAATCTCTGCTCCTTCTTTAATGCCCTTCTAATCTCTGCATATGTGAGTCCCATGGTTCCTTGTCTTCTGAAAACACCAGATACTGGATTAGGCCCCGAGTCAACTTATACTTCTTCATTATATTCCTTATTATTTTTACTGGACTAATTATCTTCTTGCTATTGTTTTATATATTCTTTAAAAATGTACATGTGCTACAAATGTTTTTTAAAGTAGTCTTTATACCCTACTTAAAAAAAATAGCCACTGGAAATCATTAATTTTTAATAAGTAATGGTCTTTCTTTTTAAAATTTATAGCAGTGAGTTACATACAAAAATGTTTATCATTCCAAGATTATCTTTCAATCCACCCATTTTAATCAATCATCTTTTTTTAATATTTAAAGAATTGATTTGTTATTATTTCAGAATTTGATTGGGATCTTAATTACATTGTCTTCCTTCATGCCCTTTGTTAGCAAAGAAATCAACTTGCGTTTTCTACCCAGTAATCAATGCCTGCTTCAGGCCAGAAAGATGCAGAATCAGGCCCTTTCATCACCTGCTCTGGGCCCCTAATGTTCTTTCTTTCTGGTTATCAGTTATTTATGATATATTCTCAAGAGCTTCTGAATAAGTAGACTGGGAAATTTCTAGCTTATTCCTTCCAGTCTGAATCAGAGGCTTCTCCTGGGAAATTCAACTCTTGCAAATTTAACTTTCCCAAGTGTGTATGGAGACAGTCACTAAATAGGTGCACTCTTGAGGGATTTAGGGGAGGAAATAGCCTTGAGCGGAGGGGCAGGGCATGGAGTATAGAGCAGAGGAAACTCCAAGTCTCAATGCTCAGGAGAAAAGTGTTAGTGAATAGAGCATTCTTGAACCAATATGAATCAAGGAGTTGTTACTGTTTGCTCATAGATTTTTTTTAAGAAAGGACTTACAGTCTTATGGTTGGTAGCAGGCTTCCTTTAGTGGTCATAAATCTCTCCCAAATGCTAAAAACCTGTTCAAATTTGGCCAGCCAGCTGAGTAAAAAGGTCATCTTCTTGCCTAACAGCAGATTCTGTAGTTTTTACCACACAATTCCCTTTATGGTCATAATTGTCCCTTGCAAAAATATAGTGCTACAGCCGAACTCATAAAACTGCTGCCTCTGGAATAAACAGGAAAGGGCACATTCTCATTTCAAATCAACAAATGAACCAATAGAGTTAAGCTTTCATTTAAAATGGAAAGCAGTGACTCCATTAACAATGCAATAGTTTTAATAGACTGCCCATTTGACCTTTCAGTGCATAGATGAATCTGTTTACTTTTGTTTGGATAGGTGTATCTTTTAGATTATAGAATCAGATGTGATTCTCACATATATTTACATTTCCTATAGGGCAGCAATGCTGTATTTTTGGTTAATCCAGGACTCAGCACAGTTTTAAGTGTAAGGAGGAGCTTAATAATACATGTGTGTTTCAGCATTTCCTGTACTGAAAAGAAGCAAAAAGAAAAAGAAAGAAATAAACAGTGACTAGTGAAGAATGGGTGCAACCTCAACCTAAAAGAGAATTTAAAGTGACTTTCATGCTTTGAAGTTAGCAAGAACATGATGTATGGAAAAAGAAAGGAGAAACAGCAAAAATCCACATATATAAAACTATTTCTAAATCAGACAGATCTTTAGTGGGTTATTAAGCGTAAAAATTGACCAGAGCCCTCTTTTTTGATGGGTAAGTGGTAGCTTTTACATTGTGGGTTATGCAAAAGGAAATAAAAATTTTGAGAGGCAGGTTAACTGGGCAAATAGCCTTCCTTCCAACAGAACCTGATCTCTAGGGGAAGAACATATCATAGGTATGTAGCTACAGGGAGGAGAGGCCATTTATTGTTGTTTAGTAGGTAAGTCATATTTGACTCTCTGCAACCCCATGGACTGTGGCTCANGAAATAAAAATTTTGAGAGGCAGGTTAACTGGGCAAATAGCCTTCCTTCCAACAGAACCTGATCTCTAGGGGAAGAACATATCATAGGTATGTAGCTACAGGGAGGAGAGGCCATTTATTGTTGTTTAGTAGGTAAGTCATATTTGACTCTCTGCAACCCCATGGACTGTGGCTCACCAGGCTCTTGTGTCCATGGGATTTCCCAGGCAAGAATATTGGGGTTGGGTTGCCATTTCTTTTTCCAGGGATTCTTCCTGACTCAGGGATTGAACCTGAGTCTCCTATTTTGCAGGTGGTTTCTTTACCACTGAACTACCTGGGTAGCTACCTCACTGAGGAATTAGACCACATGAAAAATATAAGATGCTATTTAGCTTTTGAGTTTTAAACCCTGTGGCCCAGCTGTACTTTGTTTTTTTAACTGACTATGATGTGTAGACGTTGAGAGCTCTTGAGCCTGGATTCAAAACAATATCCTTAAATCTATTCATGTGAACCAGTTACTTGTTATTTCTTGTTAGTTACTCATTTTTTGGAAGGCA
>SJYA01000279.1:158195-178486 GCA_006410615.1 Neotragus moschatus
TTTTTTTTTTTTTTTTGAAGGAAAATACAGTGTTTATTTCAGGGCATCAAGCAGAGTCCAGAGCAGCTACTACACAAGACACCTGAACTCCCCAATGGGTTTCAGCAAGGCATTTGTTTAAAATTTTTATGGGAATATAATTGCTGTACAATGTTGTGTTAGTTTCTGCTGTACAGCAAAGTGAATCAGTTATATATATACACATATCCCCTCTTGTTTTTTAGATTCCCTTCCCATTTTGATTGTCACAAAACACTTAGTAGAGTTCCATGTGCTATCCAGTAGGTTCTCATTAGTTTTCTGTTATACATAGCAGTGTATATATGTCAGTCTCAATCTCCCAATTCATTCCACCCCCTACTCCCCACCGTGGTGTCCATAAATTCGTTCTCTATATCTGTTCTCTACAACTTATGGACACCAAGCTTTACAAACAAAGTTTGCCTGTACCATTTTTTAGATTCCACTTGTAAGCCATATTGTGCAATATTTGTTTTTCTCTTTATGATTTCACTCTACATGACAGTCTTTAAGGTCTATCCACATTTCTGCAAATTGCACTGTTTTGTATCAACAGAGGAATGGATAAAGATGTGGTACATGTATACCATTGGATATCACTCAACCATAAAAAGGAATGAAATAGTCCCGTTTTCAGCAGAGCATTTTTAGAGACAAGGTGAGGGAGACTCATTTCAGGGTTATGACCAACCTAGATAGCCTATTGAAAAACAGAGACATTAGTTTGCCAACAAAGGTCCGTCTAGTTAAGACTATGGTTTTTCCATTAGTCATGTATGGATGTGAGAGTTGGACTGTGAGGAAAGCTCAGCGCCAAAGAATTGATGCTTTTGAACCATGGTGTTGGACTAGACTCTTGAGAGTCCCTTGGACTGAAGGGAGATCCAACCAGTCCATTCTGAAGGAGATCAGCCCTGGGATTTCTTTGGAAGGAATGATGCTAAAGCTGAAACTCCAATACTTTGACCACCTCATGCAAAGAGTTGACTCATTGGAAAAGACTCTGATGCTGGGAGGGATTTGGGGCAGGAGGAGAAGGGGACGACCGAGGATGAAATGGCTGGATGGCATCACTGACTCAATGGACATGAGTTTGGGTAAATTCCGGGAGTTGGTGATGGACAGGGAGGCCTGGCGTGCTGAGATTCATGGGGTCACAAAGACTCAAACACGACTGAGTGACTGAACTGAACTGAACTGAATATGTGATCATGGTCATCAAGTAGTTAATTTATTGCATTTGATGGGGGTTTTAGCATCTGTAAAACAGCTCAGGGAATGTGCACCAGATACTATTACCTAGGTACTTCAAAGAGTAGCTGAAGCAGAGGAAATGAGTGGATGTCTGCCCCACCAAGGCCCCATAAGGTCCTGCTTCCTTACATAAGTAGAGACTGCATTGGCTATAATCATGGGGACAAAAGCAGCTCACCTCATCAAGTGACAAGGTAAATTAAATCAAACTCTAGCCACATGCCAAATTAAAATATCTTCAGTACCAGATGAACTTGATATTGGAAAACCCTCATTAGAGAATTTGCACATGTCCTTGGCATCTCAAGTACGAATGCTTCACCACCCACTCAGTCCTAGAGTGCCTTTCATACCATCTTCTCTTCCTCTTCCCTTCAGAGGAAATCATCCCCTAATTCCACTGCCAGGAACTAACTCACAATAAGTCTTGAGCTGCTTTACTTCAGTTTTTATCTCAGTCACTTTCTAGTCTTCCTGTTCCTCCCTTCTACTTGTGATCCATGAGATTCTTACCTGGGCTCCTCTCTTCCAATCCTTCCAGAGAACATTTTTCCCTCTGATTTCCTGGTGGCATTTCCCCTTGTGATCATTCAACATACTCAGGTTCCTTGTCTTGTTTATTCTCCGTGCATTCAGTGTCTTTAAATACCAAGTTACCAGGCATTCACTCCACCCAAAGATTTTTTTTCCTTCTCATTGTGTCATTGGTTTATTTGAGAAGGTGTGGGGGGGGGGTTGCTTTTTAGTTTGTTTTTGACCGGTTAGAAACCAGCCTTTTTAAAATTATTTGTATGTGAACAGGAGATTGGAAGGTAAAAGGACCACACTATAGTATGAGAGTGTGCAAAAAGGCATGCACCCCACCAAACTCCACGGTCCTAGGCTGTCTGCAGGCAGCAGTTTGGAACTTGGTGTGACCGGAGCCTCCAAACAGGTCTCCTGAAATCCAGCTCTTCTAGTTCGCCTTCTGTTGACCAGAGCTACCCATGTCCTTCACTCCATTGGAGGATGGAGAGGGCCACCGGGTTAGTTGAATGGGGAACTTTACTTTGATATTCATAATGGTCTCTTATCAAAGAATTCAGTTCTTGCACAACCTCATGTCTTCCCAATGACTGTCTAAGCAGTCAGGAGGCAGGGGTCTACCAGAAACTGAGTTTTACTAGTCCTCCACTGAGTTTTGTCCCTGAAATCAGAAGCCTCTTCCTGGAACAGCCAAATTCACAGGGGAAAAAATCACATCTCAGGTCCATACTGGCTCATGCAACACATGGATGGATGAATGAGCAGACCACACACAGAGATACACATTCACACACACACTGACACACACACACACACACACACCTCTGCCATGCAGATAAGGGGAAAGGAGGTAGGGTCCCAGCAAGTAGGAACAGACTTTCCATGACACTCAATTAGATGCAGTGGTCTTCATGCCACCTCTCACACAGCAACAAGTCTACCATCCAGACCACCCCCAGAGTACAGTGATGATTCTTGAAGCCAGTGCTCCTCATGCTGCCAGAGCCTTCCAGTAGCCTCTGTATGTGAGACTCTTGGGGAAAGGTGTTGAGGTCAGCAGAGAGGAAGATGGGCTAGACACAGGTGCTGGTGTGGACCTTGTCTAGGAGGCTGCTTCAGAGTAACAATGTCAGCATTGAGCAGGATGAGCTTATAGTTGGGCTGCAGAATGACAGCAGAAATCTGCAGTTTCTGGATAATTTTTTCATCCCAGTTGTCATCCTGGTCATATTTCCCCAAAAGGACTTTGAAGACTGCTGTCTTAATCACAATGACTTTCCCCAAGTGGATTAGCACTGGCCAGTCACCACTGTAGTGCTCTGATTCACGCGTTCGCATCCTTGCGCAGGCTACCACCATGCACTCCTCTGGCCCTCCAGTAGAGGGCCACCTGCAGCAGCAAGCACACTCCAGGGGTTTGGGGAACTGCTGCCTCAATTCTCCTAGACTACGGAGAAAGCCCCAGCTTAGTAAGGTAAACTCAGATCTCCCCTTCAAAAGATAATGTCTCAATCCCTCAACCAGGAAATTAAAAATCTGGAAAGGTGGTCTCCATGATTGTGATGACTGCTAAGCCATCTGGCCTCTTTTTCTTTTTATTTTCAATAGTAATCAACCACCTTAACATGGCTAGCAACAAAGATCAAGGTTAAAATTAAAGGTTTTGAAAGCAAATGAAATCTGAGTTCCAGCCCCAGGCGCTTAATGGCAATAAAGTGAAAGTTGCTCAGTACTGTCCAACTCTTTGCAACCCCATGGACTACACAGTTCATAAAATTATCCAGGTCAGAATACTGGAGTGGGTAGCCTTTCCCTTCTCCAGAGGATCTTCCCAACCCAGGGATCAAACCCAGGTTTCCCACATTGCAGGCAGATTCTTTACCATCTGAGCCACCAGGGAAGCCGTAATGACAATAAAACCTTGGACAAATAGCCAAATCTCTAAGACTCTTCTCTTGGCTGTAAGATGAATATAGTAGTGCTGTGCTTAGTCACTCAGTCTGTCCTTTGTGAACCCGTGGACTGCAGCCTGCTAGGCTCCTCTGTCCATGCGGATTCACCAGGCAAGAATACTGGAGTGGGTTGCAATGCCATTGTTTCATTCTTCAGGAGATGGGATGATATGATGCAGGTAAATAGACTCAAAACATCATTATAAACATGACCACCATGAACTAAGTCATACTATCCTCCTCTGACAAAAATAATGGCGAAGGCGGCTTAGTGTGTGCAAGACTCCACTCAAGGGTTTTTTAAGCTTTATTCTTCTTACTGGGATCTGAGACTGGGCCATGTGAGCTTTCTGCTGAGTTTATTTTTCACTGTCCTGGTTTCCAGCACGATGAGCCTTCCCCTGCGCTGGATTTTCTTCACGTTCCACCTCTACTGCGGGAGCTTTGCTGAGTTGGGCTCCTGCTGTGCCTGCCTCTTCTGTGTGGAGGTTGTTTCAGCCAGGTTACATGCAAGTCACGGCACCATAGATGTCATGCGAGTTTATGTACCTTGGTTCTTTGTCTCGTCACAACAAAGATTTGGAGCGATGGACATTAAAGCCCTCAGCGCGTCACAGCTCTCGGGTCTTGGACAAACTGTGTTATAGCTCTTAGGCAAATCAATGTTACAGCTCTATTTTATTTAGAAGATAGCAGGAGAATC
Source organism: Neotragus moschatus (assembly GCA_006410615.1). Taxonomy (NCBI): domain Eukaryota; kingdom Metazoa; phylum Chordata; class Mammalia; order Artiodactyla; family Bovidae; genus Neotragus; species Neotragus moschatus. The sequence continues at coordinate 162,651 of SJYA01000279.1, forward strand.
CATCCTCGAAGCATGAGGGCATGCAAACCCAAAGACTTGAAGAGAAGAGAGTGGAGGAGCATGTGGGAGAAAGAGAGAGGGAGAGAGAGAGAGAGAGAGAGAGAGAGAGAGAGAGAGAGAGAGAGAGAGAGAAGAGCTCATGCACATGGGAGAGAAAGAGCACTCAGATTTTTTAAAAACATGTTCCATGTCCTTCCCTTGGGTCCCCTTACAGTCACTGCTGCTACTGCTGCTAAGTCGCTTCAGTCGTGTCCGACTCTGTGCGACCCCATAGACGGCAGCCCACCAGGCTCCCCCGTCCCTGGGATTCTCCAGGCAAGAATGCTGGAGTGGGTTGCCATTTCCTTCTCCAATGCATGAAAGTGAAAAGTGAAAGTGAAGTTGCTCAGTTATGTCCGACTCTTAGCGACCCCATGGACTGGGGTTTTCCAGGCAAGAGTACTGGAGTGGGGTGTCATTGCCTTCTCCTGGTCCATTCTTATTTCTGATATCTCATCAAGTTTTTAAAATTATCTGTTGTAGTAAATTCTCAGCAGCTTCCTCTCATTTTGCTCTCAATATTCCAACCAATTCCAGATCGTTAATCTGATCCATTTCTTGTGATTTGATATATCCACTTCGTTCACTGATCATCTGAATGCAGAAAGCATTGGAAACTAGATCTGAAAGGAGATAGCCAAATGTGCACAATGGTTTCTCATTATATCTTTGATAGGACAACATTGTTAAAAGAGCACCAAATTCTTGAGGCAGGGTACTACAGTCTCTGGTTTTAGTGTGCACCTGGGTTCAGATTCTGGATCTATATAACTTTGGGTGAGATACCTAATACTGAAAAATGATAGAATTATCAGTAAAGTAATACAAAATATCTCATGTGTTTATCATGAGGATTCAATTGGATAATGCCTATAAAATGTTTAGCACAGTGCCAGGTTCATAATGTTACATGCTAGTAATTGTAATTGTTATTTGTTGCTGCTGTTTGAAAGTAGGACTGGGTTAAATTGCAAGCTCCCTCTCTTAGTGACAGTCTGATAAATACAATAGTGACACTTCAAATGGTAATTTTCATAAAATCTGACACAAAACAGGTATTTAATAAATCTGTGTTTCCACCTTTGCCAAACAGTAGTAATCAAATGATATGTTTAATGTGCAAATAAGTGGGAAAAAAGGAAAAGTTCAAAAGGATGGTTTTTCTTGGTTTATTATTATACAGAATTCTTGGGTTTTTTACTGTCCTTCTTTAACTTATCAGAAACGGTACCTTTATTCTTATTTTTACATGCAGACATAGTCTCTAATGGACATAGCACCTCCACACATATTAAATATTTTTTTTCTGATAATAAACCAATCAAGCTGTGCATTTCTTCCCTGCTGACTTGATTTACATGATAATCACAATACACTACTTCCAAAATAAATTTGTCTTTTGGCCAACCCACAACTTCGCACTCTGTGAGATTACAGTTAACATTGAATAGCTTTGCATAGCCAAGTACTGTTTTGTCAAATTTTTAATCATTTAATTGAAATTTCAAGCCTATGAATTAACACTCTGAAAATCTGCAATTTGTGAACACAGGAAATGTTATTTTTTAGAAAACCTAGGGGTTTATAGGATAACATATGGAAATAATATCATTTCACTGTTATAAATTGCACATACAATCTTAAAATTGCCTAAAATAGTAACATGGCTTAGAACATTTGGAAGACAGGGAAGATAATAGTCTGTTCTCTTGTTCTGGAATACTGGCCAGTTCATGCAGTGCTCATGCAGGGGTGGAGATGTTTAAAATAGCAAGACAAATTTTTATTTCACTCATTCAATAGCTATTTATTTACCATCTAAAACTTGCCAAACTCTGATATAATAGGGGGGCAGCAATTTTTTTTTAGTAAAATAATGTCATCATTTGCTCATATTCTAGCTGATAAAAGGTAAATAATCAGAACAATAAACAATTAAATTAACAATAATTAAAAATAATACAGGTTCCAATGGGAAAATACAGCAGAGTAATGTGATTATCTTAAGTGAAGTGGAGAAGATTCTACTTCATTTGGAATGGCCAAGGAAGATCTCTGAGGAATTATGAGTTAAGTGCAGTAATGGAACTGGCCACATAAAAACCACTGAGAAGGTGTTCCAGGAAGAGGGGAGAACAAATAGTCTATAGACTAAAGTTATGCTTACCCCAAAGCCCAGAGGCACATAATATGTCTAAAGAGAAGACTAAAAGCTAGAGCTAAGTGTTCACCAGAAAGAGAAAAAAAGAGCTGAAGTGATGCCAGTGAGGTGATGAGAAATTATCCAATTCAGGAAACAGTTAGAGAGAGTGGAGCTGGACTTAGACTGAACTGGATGTGGAAATGACTAGGGAGAATACAGGGCACAAGGATTCCTACATTTGGGTCTGAAATATTGAGTGGATGATGGTACTAGTAACCAAGACAGAAAGACACCCAGGACATTTCTAAGTGGAGAACCAGTTTAGCTTTTTTTGGGTCAGAGGTCAGATCCTTATTAGACATTCAGGTAGAGATGCTATGTAAGCAGTTGCTCACCTTCCTGGGTCACAGAGGAGGAGCTGGAGATGAGCTTTGTGAAGGTGTTGGGATACTTATTAAAGTCATGTGACTGAGAAAACAGAAGGAGAGGATATGGGTAGAGAAAAGAAGGGCACTGTGATCTGAGAAAAGGATCAGCATCAGGAAAGAGAGACTGAGAAAGAGGATCAGAAGTAAAGCAGAAAAACTAGAGAGGTGTGGTGGTCAAGATGCCTGAAGAAAGGGATTGTCGAGAATTAAGATTGGTGAACTAGGGACTTCCTCAGTGGTCCAGTGGTTAGTATTTTGCATTCCCAGTGCAGAGGAGTGTGGATTTGATCCCTAGCTGGGGAACTAAAATACCATATGGTGCATAGTGTGGCAAAAAAATAAAGATTGGTCAACTATTAGAAGTGTATAAGAGCTCAAATAAGGAATGAGTGAGGAATTAACCAGTTGAGCTTAGCCAATTAGGATTTTGTGAGTGAGTCTGATGACCCTCCTGGGTAAGTTTGTTCAACTTACAACCATTCCATTTATAATGCAGTATTTTAGCTGGAGTGGATAAAATCATTATGTTCAATTAATCATTGTTTCCTTGTAATAAGATCATATGTTCATACCCTTTGCATTGGGACTCTGCTGTGCCTCCAAGTAAAGCAGGCAAAGTACACATCCCTCTCTTTTGATTTAGAGTTTGACCATTTAACTGGTCATACATACGGGAAAGATAGAAGGAAATCTGCAAAATTTAAACCTGCTAGTTGTCAAGAATGTCACTAGGAGGCCAGAGGATTCAAAATATATAGTAGAAGAAAGCTTAGAAAGAAGTAGGCATCTTTTGCCCATGGAGTGGGAGGAAAGATCAAATATATGGGAAAAGATGTAAGCAGGTTAGTGGATATGTTTGTAGAAAGACAGGTTATAATACTAACCTCCCTGCTAAGCCTTCTCTAAGTCATCTCTGATAAAATTTATAAGGATTCTGCTCTTCTTAATCATTAAAACACATTCTTACTAAGCAAAGTAGCTCACAAGTTTAGATGAGATTACTTTTACTGAGAGTTAGGGGATTACTTTTGCAGTATTGTCCAAAGCCAGGGGTTCTAGGTATTTAGGAATCTGAGTCCTATTGGGTTGGACAAAAAGTTCGTTTGAGTTTTTCCATAAAATGTCATAAAAACTTGAACAAAGCTTCGGCCAACCCAATACATAAAGCAAAGGACCTTTGCCGCTCTCCTGTTCTTTAGGATAAGAATAGACTCCAGAAACAATAGACAAAGCAGTGTGCAGTGGCTCAACACAATACATCACAGGACTCTCTAAGAAGGAGGCTCTTTGATTGTACTTCTCCCGGATCCCTTTCAGCATTTGACTCCAATCTTCCTACAGCAGTGGGTTCTCATACTTTAACCTATTTTGTGGTCATGTGGAGGGCTTGCTAAAAATATGGCTTCTGCATCTCATTTCTGGAGTATCTGATTAAGTAGTTCTGTGGTAGGATTGGAGAGTTTACATTCCTAAGAATTTCCTCATATGACAAGGCTACTATCCTGGGAACAATGTTAGACTCACTACCACAGAGCAATTATTACTCTCTCCAGCTAGGTGATAACAGTGGAAAGAGGGTTTGGGAAGTATTTGCTGAGTATCTTTCCTATGCTCCTTTTCATCCACTCATGTCTTTCCTCAAGCTTTTCTATGCCCCAAGAGGCCAGTCTGCACCAGTGGACCTCCTTGATCATGGGAATTCAATTTGGCTTAACCCATGAGGAATATAAGCAAGCAATGAAAGGGAGAGAGATGAGAGATTAGATTGTTTATTCTGACCCCAGTGTGATCGCTGTTAGCTGGTTGTGTCCATAATCCAAGTTCTAACTCTAGGCAGACAGCTCCCTCTGCACAGTCTCTATCTCTTCATTATTCTGATATCTGTACCCTCCTCATGGGCTTCCAGGCCTAAAGAGTCCAATGGCCTCTGTGCTACCAGCCCCAGGAGCTGCAGTTTTCTTTATGGAATCCTATGTCTTACCCAGTGATTTAGTCGCCAATTCAAGCCAGAGGAATATTAGCATTTGATTTCTTTACTATGGCTCCTAGTATAGTTTTGCACAAGTATTTACATACTGAATATATATTATTTTATCTTTTTTTCTATTAAAGATAAGGGATTATATTGATTTGTCATTTAAAATTATATTCCCTAAGTTAAATAGAATTATGATTATATTATAGCTTAAATGTGTGTTATTAAAAAAAGCTTTGGGTTTTGTAGGGTTGAGAACCATATTTTACTAATATAGAGACTTTTGAAAAGATATGTATAGTCAAACACCTGTGGGAAACCAGAGTGTGAATCAATGAATCAACACGAAAGAAAAAGAAGGGACACGTGTCAATGACATACAAGTGACAGTTGAATGGAAGCCACCAGACACTCCAGCTTCAGAAGCCTTGGAGAATGGCAATGCTGTTTGCACAAATTCCCCTGAATTTGAAAACTGTCCTTATTACTGAGCCTTACAACCTTCCCAGCCACAGACAACTGTACCTAATTTGGGTGTTTGATTTCTGAGAACAATTTGGGAAAGCCCCAGAAGGAAGGGTTAGATACATTTTATCTGTTCATCGAATAGCATAACTTCAATAACAGCTTGTGGTATTATTAATACTACCTGAAGCTATGACATATTTTCCTTCCTTTGATCATGTGGGGATTTGTTTAGAAATTAGGGCCAAAAGTGAAAATAAAATATTAATCTTTATACTTCTGTTGTAATAATAGAAAATAAAGAACTATAATATAGATTAAAAACAAAGAAAAATCAAAAACCCCTTGAGTGTTAAAGGGTAACGTGCACATGTTATTGATAATGTCTTATATGCATGCCATTTAGTTATGAGTGAGTTCTAAAGTGAGTTCTCATATATTACTTCACTTTTTCTTTACCATGGCCCTGTGAGATAGTTATTACCATAATTAATCCTCTCCTAAAGAGAACATGAAATTCAGAAGGACTAATTAAATTGTCCAGCATTCCTAAATTAGTAAAGTCCAGGAGTTAGAAAGAAAGATTTAAAATCTCAACAGCTGTTCTTATACCACAAGCAATGTCTTCCTTCATGCTGAGTTTGTGTGTGAAACTTTTGAGGTGATGAAAGGCAGAGTACTTTGATCAATAAACTAGACAGATTCTATAAAATATGTAAAATATGCCTTAATCTCCAACTGCTCTTCAGTTCTCTGTATTTGATTAAAAAAAAAAAAAAAACTACACCAATAAAATTGTTTACCTATAACCTATTTTGATAACTAGTAGAGTAAATTCCTTTCTTCATTTTCATATGATCTCTGAAATCTTAACTTGGACATTTTTTGAAACATGTATATACATTTATCTGGATTACTTCTTAACATTCATTAGAATAAAATTAAAACCACATCTACATACACTTTTCTTAGATGACTCCAGCTACTCTAGTGGTTTTCATGGCCATCTACAGATTGGTGGCACTTACAACTTTTCTCTGAGATCATGACTTCAGTCTCTAATTAGTGACTCAAGATCTTCTCTTAAATGTTTCATGGACAATTCAGGCTCAATGTATAAAATATAACCTCTTTGTCACAGTCCTTCCATCCACCCTTCGATATACACACATTCTTCATACACCCAGCAACTCTTCCTTTATCCTTTTATGGATCTTGAGTTCTAAAAACCTAAGATGCATCCTTACCTTGTCATTTACTCAAATCATTGCTGCTTCATATATTAATCATCACATCTCCTATTTTTGTACTCTTATCCACATGACCACCATCTTAGCTCTGATCCCTCTCATTTCCTAAGCAAATCACCTCAAATCCTCCTAATCATCATGATCTCAGGATTTCCACATTCTAATCCACTATTTATGTTACAGGCATAGTAATATGTTTCAAATAAAAGTCTAACAATATTAGTCCTCTGTCCTCACTTCTAATTAGTCAGGTATACCAGAAGAACTAACAGGGGTATGCAGTACCATGGTCTCTCTCTCTCTCTCTCTCTCTCTTTTTTCATCGGGGTATAGTTGCTTTATAATATTGTATCAATCTCTTCTGTACAATGAAGTCAATCAGCTATATGGATATGTATATCCCCTCCCTCTTGAAGTCTCCCCCCATCCCCATCCCCATCCCACCCCTGTAGGTCATAACAGCACCCACCTGAGCTCCCTGAGCTAGAAGCAGGTCCCCAATAGCTATCTATTTTATACATAGTAATGTATATATGTCAATCCCATGTCCACGTGTCCATTCCCTACATCAATATTTCTGTTCCTGACCTGCAAATCGGTTCATCTCTACCTTTTTCTAGATTCTACATATACGAGCTAATTTTTTTTTTTCCTTTCTCACTTAATTCAGTCAGCACGAGAGTCTCTAGGTCCATCCATATCTCTACCAGTTTCATTCCTTTTAATGGCTGAGTTTCATTTAATGGCCAGTTTCATTCCTTTTAATGGCTGAGTACTACATCTTCTTTATCTACTCATCTGTCAATGGATATTTAGGTTGCTTCCATGTCCTCACTATTGTAAATAGTGCTGCAATGAATATTGGGGTGCATATGTTTTTTTGAGTCATGATTTTGTCAAGATATATGCCCATGATCTCTCTTGTTGGCTACTGCACATTGTGATTTCTACATCTAGAAGCCTTCAGCCTTCTCTTGAAGAGACCTCATCAATTTGGGAGGTTATTGTTGATCACACACTTATCATTATCATGGGACTTTTGTTACCACTTTAATTGATATGCATCTTTATTTATTTCATTCACTCAACTTTAATCAACCTGAGATAAGCTTTTGCATCTTATACATCATTGTAACCCCAGAAGCTAACAGTGTCTGACACATAGAAGACATTCTGTCAATATTAATCAAAAGAATGAAAGAGTTACGGAATGAATGGATGTATGTGAGTAGAACACAAACTGTTTGTGCAGTCACATATAGAGGTGTCTCTCTCCTTCCTGGTTTGATTAGAGCTGACAATCCTACAACAATGTTGCTTACCCCAAATCTGAATGATTCTGACTTGAATCAAAAATCTTGTGAGTAAAGACTTTGAAAGAATTATCTCTGTAGTTTAATGGAAGGAGAGACTTTTACACATGAATTACATTGCTTCTCTGAGATTATCTCAGATAGACACACAAACACACACACATGAAATACTGCTGTTTACCTCATGGGTTGTTGTGAAGAGTATATTAGGTTATAGATAGAATTTATATGGTGAGAACCATTTAATAAAAGTATTTTTGGAAGTGTCACTGCAGAAAGATACTGGTTCAACCATTTCAATGGAAATCAATTTTGATTAGTGTTAAGTGGCAAACTCAATAATTCAATCAAGTTAAATGTATCCCACAAAATTAACTGCAGGATATCAGTGCAACTGTGTAAGAATGTTATTCCACTGAGACCATCATACATTTTTTCCATTTGAGGTTTTAATAATTTACAATCTGAGTATGGGCTTTGAGGATTTCTCTTCTACAAATTGAATGGCTTAAAATAAATGCTCAATACTGAAAATTATTGTTGTTATTATTTATTATTAGGAGAAGATTATTAAAATAAGACTATTCAAATATTTTTCTTAAATAATTTAATAATCTATAAATATTTTACATTTATTAAGTTATTGTTTCAAGGAATGTCTGTAATTTATATTTTCCTAACACTAGTGATGGGCTTCCCTGGTAGCTCAGTTGGTAAATAAACTTTGTGCAATGCAGGAGACCCCAGTTTGATTCCTGCATCAGAAAGATCCCCTGGAGAAAGGATAGGCTACTCATTTCAGTATTCTTGGGCTTCCCTGGTGGCTCAGATTGAAAAGAATCCTCCTGCAATCCAGGAGACATGGGTTCAATCCTGGGTGGGGAAGATCCATTGAGGAGGGGATGGCAACCCACTCCAGCGTTCTTGCTTGGAGAATCCCATGGACAGGGGTGCCTGATGGGCTATATTCTGTCCATGGGGTTTCAAAGAGTTGTATACAACTGAGTGACTAAGCCCAGCACAGCACACAGCAGAGCACAGTAGTGACACTATTATTAATATGAAAATTCTTAAAATTAGGTAATAAAAGGTATACTGCCATACTTTATCTTCAAGACAGTTCTACTTTCTAGAAAATGTGTGTGTGTGTGTGTGTTTGCTGCTACTACTAAGTCACATAAGTCGTATCCGACTCTCTGCGACCCCATAGATGGTGGCCCACCAGGCTCCCATCCTTGGGGTTCTCCAGGCAAGAATAATGGAGTGGGTCGCCATTTCCTTCTCCGGTGCATGAAAGTAAAAGTGAAAGTGAAAGTGAAGTCCCCCAGTCGTGACCTCACGGACGGTAGCCCTACCAGGCTCTTCTGTCCATGGGATTTCCCAGGCAAGAGCACTGGAGTAGGTTGCCAGAGAAACAATACAGAGAAGAGCACTAATTGATCAGTGCATAATAATTTGGGAAGTTTTCCAGCTCCAAAGTTAATGAGATAGCTACAGTTTCAGGCTAACTTTGTAATTTGTGAAGTTTCTGTTTTCCCAGGACTTGATTTGATGGATTTTGAAGGCAGAAGCAGCACTGATTATACAACACTATATGAGCAATAATTTCCTTAGTAACCTTAAGAATGGGTACAGATTCTTAGTAAACAATCCTTGGACCTTCTGATAAGTAGAAATCAGTAGTGATTTGCTTGTCAGATTCTTATTTTCTGTTGCATTATAAAAGAAGTTTGCACTTGAAAGAATATATAGATAAAGGTTTAAAATAAGCAATTTCTGAAAAGTAAATTGTATGGTTTCTGTGGTATAAATCCCTTGGGGAATATAACATAGTAATAGTCCATTTCCCTTTCATAGTTTAATTACTTTTTCATTTTGGTAAAAGTAAATACATAACACATGGAAAAATAAATAACATGAAATCAAATTTTGTTCACAAAACAATAGAAATTATATTTGATTATCTATCCTTTTGATTTGTCTAGGCTACACTGGTGTTAACAGTCCATTTGGAGTCAAGGACTCCAGCAAAAACTTCAGAGTATGTTCATTCTAATGGAAAGCACTCCCGTTCAATAAATGATTTCAGTTACTTTCACCATAACATTTTACAAGTCAGGAATCTCCTTACTACATCACATAAGTGATTCCACAATGGAAAAACATTTTGTAAGGTACTTATTTTAGATAGTGTTTACACAAGACTTTCAGAATAACTATTTGATGGATTTTAAGTTACAAAGTGGTGGATTCATCACTCAACTGAGGTACTGGATTTCTACCAAACTGATCACATGACATTAGCTTAATTGTGTAGGAGCATCAGCTCCAACGGAGGCAATCTAGCTCCCAGTTGCAAAGAAAAATAAGAGTCTTATCTGATTCAGGTTTGCTTGGCAAACTTGACTTCCAATTGCAGTGATGACTGACAAACACAGCCTTCTGGCATCTGAGAAGAGTATAAAGTACAGAAAAAGTATTTGTAGATAAATCTTGATTCATATCCCAGATCAATCTCTTCCCAGCTGTGTGACTAAAATATTGAATATTTTCATCACATTTCTCAACTGTGAATTGACACTTAAAAATATCATTGTTGAACAATGTTATGAAGTTGAATTTTACACATATTCAAAAACTTGGCTCCCTTCGGACATATGCAAATAACATCTATACTTTCTCGGTTTCTTCTTTGGACTACTTAATTTTGTTTATTTAGTCTTCATTTATTTCTTCAAAATACATACAAAACACACATCAGGATATTTAAATTTTATTGGCTTCTCCATTCCTTTATTAGAGCATGTATAACCTCAGTCAGTCAGTTCAGTCACTCAATTTCTGACTCTGCAAACCATGGACTGTAGCATGCCAGGCTTCCTTGTCCATCATCAACTCCTGGAGCTTGCTTAGACTCATGTCCATGGAGTTGGTAATGCCATACAAACATCTCACCCTCTGTCATCCCCTTCTGCTTCTGCCTTCAATCTTCCCCATCATCAGGGTCTTTTACAGTGAGTCAGTTCTTCACATCAGGTGGCCAAAATATTGGAGTTTCAGCTTTAGCATCAGTTCTTCCAATATCTATTCAGGACTGATATCTTAGGATTAACTGGTTTGATCTTGCAGTCCAAGGGACTCTCAAGGGTATTTTCCAACACCACTGTGCAAAAACATCAATTCTTTGTCACTCAGCTTTCTCTATAGTCCAACTCTCACATCCATACAAGACTACTGGGAAAACCATAGCTTTGATTAGATGGACTTTTCTTGGCAAAGTAATGCACCTGCTTTTTAATATGCTGTCTTTTTAATATGCTGTCTAGGTTGGTCATTGATTTTCTTCCAAGGAGCAAGCATCTTTCAATTTTATTGCTGCAGTTACCACCTGTACTGATTTTGAAGCCCCCCAAAATAAAGTCTATCACTGTTTCCATTGTTTCCCCATCTAATTGCCATGAAGTGATGGGACCAGATGTCATGATCTTGGTTTTCTGAATGTTGAATTTTAAGCCAAATTTTTCACTCTCCTCTTTCACTTTCATCAAGAAGCTCTTTAATTCTTTTTCAATTTCTGTCATAAGGGTGGTGTCATCTGCAGTTACTGATATTGATATTTCTCTAGGCAATCTTGATTCCAGCTTGTGCTTCATCCAGCCCTGCATTTCACATAATGTATTCTGCATATAAGTTAAATAAGCAGGGTGACAATTTACAGCCTTGACATACTCCTTTCCCAATTTGAAACCTGTCTATTGTTCAATGTCCATTTCTAACTGTTGCTTCTTGACTTGCATACAGATTTCTCAGGAGGCAGGTAAGGTGGTCTGATACTCTCATCTTTTTAAGAATTTTCCAGTTTTTGTGATCCAACATTCAAGGGTTTTGGTCTAGTCAATAAAGCAGAAGCAAATGTTTTCCTTGATGGACGTGAGTTTGAGTGAACTTCGGGAGATGGTGATGGACAGGGAGGTGTGGCACGCTGCGTTTCATGAGGTCACAAAGATTCGAGCATGACTGAGTGACTGAACTGAACTGAAATTTCTTTCTGGAACTCTCTTCCTTTTTTGATGATCCAACAATGTTGGAAATTTTAATCTCTTGTTCCTCTGCCTTTTCTAAGTCCAGCTTGAACATTTGGAAGTTCATGGTTCACATACTGTTAAAGCCTGGTTTGGACAATTTTGAGCATTACTTTGCTAGCATGTGAGATGAGTGCAATGAACCTTCCTTGGCATTGACCTTCTTTGGGATTGAAATGAAAGCTGAGCTTTTCCATTCCTGTGGCCACTGCTGAGTTTTCCAAATTTGCTAGCATATTAAATGGAGCACTTTCACAGCATCATCTTTTAGGATACGAAGTAGCTCAACTGAAATTCCATCCTCTCCTGTCTAGTTTTGTTCATAGTGATGCTTCCTAAGGCCCACTTGACTTCACATTCCAGGATGTCTTGCTCTAGGTCAGTAATCGCACTATCATGGCTATCTAGGTCATGAAGATCTTTTTTGTATAGTTCTTCTGTGTAGTATTCTTGACACCTATTATTAATATCTTCTGCTTGTGATAGATCCGTACAATTTCTATCATTCATTGTGCCCATTTTTGCAAGAAATGTTCCCTTTGGTATCTCTAATTTTATTGAAGAGATCTCTAGTCTTCCCATTCTATTGTTTCCCTCTATTTCTTTGCATTGATCAATGAGCAAGGCTTTCTTATCTCTCCTTGCTATTCTTTGGAACTCTGCATTCAAATGTGTATATCTTTCTTTTCTTCCTCCACCTTTAGTTTCTCTTCTTCTCTCATATATAACTTGCATTGTGCTTTATTTTTCCTTACCTCTTTCAAAACCACGAACTTCTCATCAGTGAGAAAAATCTCTCATATCCAGCCTCTAGAATTCACCCAGTCATAAACTGAAGACTTTCTGAAAATCATTGCTGCACTGTGAATGTTTAGAAAACACAGTTTAATTTTGTGGATGCCTTGCTTAAGAATAGAATATACTTAATATATTCACTCCCTAGCTATCAAACAACATTATAGTTTCTAAGTTGGACAATAGATAAATGGATGTAATTCACCTTCTATCTCCAATAAATCTTTCCGTTTCCTCTGGTCCAGTTACCTGGAATCTAGGTAGTTGGAGCGTTAAAAAGCTAACAGATACTCATGAATGTATTTTGTCTGCCTTTGTTCATTTAAGTGTACTTTCTCCTATAAGTTCCTTACTAACAAGGTATTATCCAAACACTAACTATTCTATAAAACCATTTCTAGACTTAACATCATCATGAACATGTTTTCTATTTTCTTAACATGCCCATCAGTTCAGTTCAATCCAGTCACTCAACCGTGTCCAACTCTTTGTGACCCCTTGAACTGCAGCAAGTCAGTTTTCCCTGTCCATCACCAACTCATGGGGCTTACTCAAATTCATGTCCAGAGAGTCAGTGATGCCATCCAACCATCTCATCCTCTGTCATCCACTTCTCCTCCTGCATTCAAACTTTCCCAGCATCAGGGTCTTTTCGAATGAGTTAGCTCTTTGAATCAGGTGGCCAAAGTATTAGAGTTTCAGCTTTAGCGTCAATTCTTCCAATGAATATTCAGGACTGATTTGCTTTAGGGTTGACTAGTTCGATCTCCTTGCTGTTCAAGGGACTCTCAAGAGTCTTCTCCAACACCACAGTTCAAAAGCATTAGTGCTTTGGCACTCATCCTTCTTTATGGTCCAACTCTCATAACCATACATGATTACTGGAAAAAACATAGCTTTGAATAGATGTGTCCTTGTTGGTAAAAGTAATGTCTCTGCTTTTTAATATGCTGTCTAGGCTGGTCATAGCTTTTCTTCCAAGGAGCAAGCATCTTTTAATTTCATGGCTGTAGTTTCACCACCTGTAATGATTTTGGAGCCCAAGAAAATACAGTTTCTCACTATTTCCATTTCATCTCCATTTATTTGCCATGAAGTGATAAACTGGATACCATGATCTTCATTTTTTTAATGTTGCATTTTAAGCCAGCTTTTTCACTCTCCTCTTTCACTTTCATCAAGATGCTCTTTACTTTTCCTCTTTACTTTCTGCCATAAAGGTGTTGTCATCTGCATATCTGAGGTTATTGATAATTTTTCCCTGTCATCTTGCTTTTAGCTTATACTTTATCCAGTCTGACATTTTGCACTATGTACTGTATGTATAAGTTAAATAAGCAGGGTGACAGTATGCAGCCTTGTAGTTTGTATCTGGTAATACTCCCCCCATTACTCTCCCTACTGATAATGAATATTTTTCTTTTCTATATCTGTGAATTTATAACTATTTTGTTGTTTTCATTTTGTTTTGTTTTTATATTCCATATGCAAGTGAGAAGTTCATTATCTCTCTTTCAATTATGAATGATACTTTTGTTGGGTAGAGTGTTCTAGCTTGTAGGTTTTCCTTTACAGCACTTAATTTTCTTATTATAAAGTTTTATTTTTTATTTATTTATTTTTTTTGGCCACACTTTGAGCATGTGGGATCTTATATCCCTGACCAGAGATCAAACCTGTATCCACTAAACTGGAAGGCAAAATCCTAACCACTGGACTACCAGCGAAATTTCCCTTTTTAACGTTTTAAATATATCATGCCATTCCCTCTTGGCCTGCAAATTTTCTGCAGAAAAAAACTGCTGGTAGTCTTATGGAGATTTCTTTGTACATGACTCTTTCTTAGATCAGGCCACTAGATTGTTTTTAAATGTGAGTATAAAAAGAAATAAAGAACTGATTTGAGAAAAAAATGCAGAAACTTTTAAATAAATTCACAAGGAAATTTGAGGTGGATGCAAGAGGTTTATCTTCATTTTTCTGCCTTTCAAATTAAAGGTATAAAAACAAGGAGGATGAAAATTTATACTGTCAGAACTGAGAAAGGAGCTATTGCCATTGAGCCCATGGGTGTTAAAAGGATAATAAAAGAATACTGTGAACAACTTTATGTCACAAATTTGATGACATAAATTAAATAGTACAATGTTTTGAAAGCTACGTGTCAAAATTCACATAGAAGGAATAGAAAATCTCAATAAACATATACTTATTAAAGAAATGTAATCATGGCAATTAATGACTTTCCAAAATAGAAAACACCAGTCTCAATGAATTGAGTCTTGAATTCTATTAAATATTTAATGAAGAAACTATACTAATTTTAAAAACTGTTTTCTAGAAGGTACAAGTAGAAGGAATACTTAGTCTTTCCATGAGGCAAGCATATCCCTAACACAAAAATCAGACAAAAACATTGCAAAAAAAAATAAATTACAGACCAACATCTCTCATGAACATAGATGTGAAAATTTTCAATATAGTGCTAAGCAAATTGAATCAAACAGTATATTAAAACAGTAGACCAAAATCAAGTGGTATAAACTAGGTATGCAAGACTTGTTCAGCCAAAAAAAATCAATTACAGTGATACTTCACTTCAATAGCCTAAAGAAGAAATATCATATGATCATGTTAGTAGACACCACAGAAGCATTTGACAAAATCCAATACCCATTTCTGACAAAACTTGTTAGTAAACTAAGAAAAAGGGAAACTTTTTCAACTTGATAAAGACTGATAGTTAAAAATATAAAACAAAAGGAGACTATAGGTAACATCCTACTTGATAGTGAGAAACTGGAAGCTTTCCCAGTAAGATTTGGTACAAGGCAAGGATATTTCCTCTCACTAATGTTTTTTAACATCATACATAGAGTACTAACTAATGCAAAATGATAATAATATAAAAATATACAGAATGGAAATAAAGAAAGAAAAATGCAGTTCTTTGTGAATAATATTATTAAAGCAGAAAACATGAAAGAACAAAGGTCTGCAATTAATATGTTGTAATGTAAAGTAATGTTCAAAATTCTCCAAGCCAGGCTTCAGCAATACGTGAACCCTGAACTTCCAGATGTTCAAGCTTGTTTTAGAAAAGGCAGAGGAACCAGAGATCAAATTGCCAACATCCGTTGGATCATGGAAAAAGCAAGAGAGTTCCAGAAAATCATCTATTTCTGCTTTATTGACTATGCCAAAGCCTTTGACTGTGTGGATCACAATAAACTGTGCAAAATTCTGAAAGAGATGGGAATACCAGACCACTTGACCTGCCTCTTGAGAAATCTGAATGCAGGTCAAGAAGCAACAGTTAGAACTGGACATGGAACAACAGACTGGT
>SJYA01000279.1:178932-198387 GCA_006410615.1 Neotragus moschatus
GGAAACAGTGGAAACAGTGTCAGACTTTATTTTGGGGGGCTCCAAAATCACTGCAGATGGTGACTGCAGCCATCAAATTAAAAGACGCTTACTCCTTGGAAGAACAGTTATGACCAACCTAGAAAGCATATTCAAAACAGAGACGTTACTTTGCCGGCTAAGGTCCATCTAGTCAAGGCTATGGTTTTTCCAGTAGTCATGTATGGATGTGAGAGTTGGACTGTGAAGAAGACTGAGCACTGTAGAATTGATGCGTTTAAACTGTGGTGTTGGAGAAGACTCTTGAGAGTCCCTTGGATTGCAAGGAGATTCAACCAGTCCATTCTGAAGGAGATGGGCCCTGGGATTTCTTTGGAAGGAATGATGCTGAAGTTGAAGTTCCGGTACTTTGGATACCTCATGGGAAGAGTTGACTCATTGGAAAAGACTCTGATGCTGGGAGGGATTAGGAGCAGGAGGAAAAGGGGATGACAGAGGATGAGGTGGCTGGAGGGCATCACTGACTCGATGGGCATGAGTCTGAGTGAACTCCGGGAGTTGGTGATGGACAGGGAGGCCTGGCGTGCTGCGATTCATGGGGTCGCAGAGAGTCAGACACGACTGAGCGACTGAACTGAACTGAATATCAATTGTGCAACTTATAAAGTCAGTAAATAAAAATCAATCACTTGCCGATGCATTAGCGGTGAACAGATAGAATTTGAAATTAAAATATAATGTTGTTTATATTAATAACTGAAGACATGAAATGCATAGGTATAAATCTAATAACATATATCATAGGTCTATGAAATAAAAACTCAAAAACGATGAACACGTTAAAAAAAAACTAAATAGAGAGATATTTCATGTTCTATAATAAGAAGATTCAATATTGTTTAGATGTTAGTTCTTTCTAATATGACCTATAGATTGAATGTAAATTCAACCAAAATACCAGGAATTTTATTGTAGAAATTAACAAGCTGTATCTAAAGTTTACATGGAATTTCAAAAACCCAGAATAGCCAACACCACACTGAAGAAGGGCAAAGTTGGAAGACTGACATTATCTGGCTTGATTTACTAAGAGGCTAGAGTAGTCAAGACAGGATGTTACTGCAAAAACAATAGACAAGTCAATGAACCAAAATAAGAAGCTCAGAAATAGACTCAATTATATGCAACTGATCTTTGAAAATGAAACAAAGACAATAGGTGGTGCAAATGGATCAAAATAAAGGTGCCAATTTAAATTGTTTATTTTTCACTGTAAAATCGCCAGGTATAAATGAAATTCTCCTTTCCTTTACCAAAACAGTCTCTAGACACTTATACTCAAAGCATATTGAAAGTGGATGCAAAAAAAAAAAAAAATTGTACACACAAGTTGTTCAGTTAATTTAAGTTCACAAATTTTTAAGGCCACTTAAATTATCCTACTGTATTCCTTTGTAGCTCAGTCAGTAAAGAATTTGCCTGCAGTGCAGGAGACCTGGGTTGGATCCCTGGGTTGGGAAGATCCCCTGGAGAAGGAAATGGCAACCCACTCCAGTATCCTTGCCTGGAAAATCTCATGGACAGAGGAGCCTGGTGGACTGCAGTCCATGGGATCGCAAAGAGTCAGGTACAACTGAGCGACTAACACTAACATAGATGAAGACTGTGCACATCTTGTATCTTTGTCTCTGAATTTCTGTTTTTGGTTTTCATAGGGCTATTCTCCTGCTGTTTATTAGTTTGCTTGATTTTCTAAAACGTTCCTGAAGAGAATTCTGATTTTTCACTTTTTTCCATCACTCCACAGGACCTAATTTAATATTCATTACATGAACTATCCGTTACAATTGCTTTGGAGAAAAAGATTGGAACTTAGTCAAATAACTTGTACTGCTTGCTATACTGGGAATATTACATGTCTCCTCTAGATTGCAGTTCCATTTAAAATTCAAGAGAATTTTAAATTAAGCATACATATTTTCATTATCAGAATTCCTTGTTTTATTGTGCTTTGCAGATTTTATGCTTTTTACAAATTGAAAGTTTGTGGCAATGCTTCATTAAGCAAGTCTATTAATACCAGTTTTCCAACAATACCTGTATACTTCACATTTATTTGTTATACTTTGGTAATTCTCCCAATATACTAAATTCTCTGGACTTCTTTGGTGGCTCAGGAGACAAGAATCTGCCAGAGAAACAAGTTCGACCCATGCGTCAGGAAGATCCCCTGGAGAAGGAAACTGCAACCTACCTCAGTATTCTTGATAGGGAAATCCCATGGACAGAGTGACCTGGTGGGCTACAGTGCATGGGGTTGCCAAAGACCTGGATACAACTGAGTGACTGAACAACAAGATTAAGTCTTCCACCAGCAGAAAGATTATAATTTACTGAAAGCTCAAATAATGGGTGGCACTTTGATTGTAGTAATAAACCATTTTTAATTAGTATACACAGGATACACAAACCATAGTTTTAGACTCAATGCCATTCCACACAGAATACAAGATAGTGTAAATGTAATTTTTATATGCACCAGGAAATCAAAAATAATTTTGTGAGCCACTTAATCATGATATTTGCTTTGTTGCAGTTTTCTTGTGCCAAACCAGAAATGTTTCCAAGGTATGCCTGTATATTTCATTATTTTATTGAAATAAGTTTTTAGATTCATCTAACTTTCTGAGCTATAAATTCCTCACCTAGGGTCTTGTTTCATATTGCAGGTTTGCAAGAAATGTCTACCTAATTTGAAGTATTAAATATGTTCCTTTGTTTATTTAAAAAAAAAAAACAAATATAATATATACTAAGACTCGATGGTCGCGAGTCTAAGTAAACTCCAGGAGTTGGTGATGGACAGGGAGGCCTGGTGTGCTGCGATTCATGGGATGGCAAAGAGTCGGACATGACTGAGTGACTGAACTGAACTGAACTGAAGGGTCAAATATAACAAATATTTAAATATTCTAAAGAAACTTACTAAGGTGAATGTTTTTTTACTTTAGTCATTATTATCATAACCATACGTTCTAACCAGGTAACACATAACTTTAAAGTTTTTATAACTTGTTTTTAGTAATTTCTAATAGCATTTTTTTTTCCTCCTAGACATCATGCTGATTCTCTCCATACTTCCACTTCTACCCTTTTCAGCCAAAATACTGAGTAGTAACTAAGGTAGTCATAGGTAGGAACTTAGGGCAAGATTTCCTTTCTTCACCAATCTTTAAGCAGGCTCTGTGAGTCCTCTTTATACTAGGTATCACCCTCAGTCCAGTCTTAGCTTGCCTTTAATGAGAATCGGTTTAAGACCCATTGAAGAAGGCAATGACAACCCTCTCCAGTACTCTTGCCTGGAAAATCCCATGGACGGAGGAGCCTGGTAGGCTGCAGTCCATGGGGTCGCTAAGAGTCGGACAGGACTGAGCGACTTCCCTTTCACTTTTCACTTTCATGCATTGGAGAAGGAAATGGCAACCCACTCCAGTATTCTTGCCTGGAGAATCCCAGGGACAGAGCAGCCTAGTGGGTGCCGTCTATGGGGTCTCACAGAGTTGGACACGACTGAAGCGACTTAGTAGCAGCAGCAGTAGCAGCAAGGATCCTCCTACCCTAGATTTCTAACCAAGTTCCTCTTAGTAATTTCCATCTACTTTCCCCCCTCACTTTGCTGCTGCTGCTGGTGCTGCTAAGTCGCTTCTGTCGTGTCTGACTCTGTGCAACCCCATGGACTGCAGCCTACCAGGGTCCTCCGTCCATGGGATTTTCCAGTCAAAACTACTGGAGTGGGGTGCCATTGCCTTCTCTGCCTCAGTTTGCTAGTTGACTCTAATTATTAGCCGACTTTTATAGTCTAAGAATTGAGCTCACGTCTATGCTGAAATCTCTCTCCTCTATTGCAGTGGCTTGAATGAAATATGTCTTACCATTTTAACCAGTGTCTTTGAAAAAAAATTTTCTTCTATACTTATGGAAAAAGTAAAAATGCTAGTTTTTTCTTAAAAAAGCTTTTGGAAAGAAATTTCTAGATTCAAAGACCTTATTGTTAAATTGGATTCTGTGTAGCCCTGCTCAGAGTCCATTATTCACATTATTTACAAAGTATTCAAAGAGAGAAAATGGTCAGTGAAGATTTTCTCCTGTCCAAAGAAATTATGATATCCTGAAATTTGGGGGGACACTCAGGAAAAGAAATAGCATTTGCTTTTTGGGGAAAATATGCTGTGTTTAGTTGCTCAGTTATGTCCAATTATTTGCAACCCCATGGACTGTAGCCTACCAGGCTCCTCTGTCTGTAGGCATTCTCAAGGCAAGAATAGTGGGGTTGCCATGCCCTCCTCCAGAGGATCCTCCCAACCCAGGTGTTGAACCCAGATCTCCAGCATTGCAGGTGGATTCTTTGCTGTCTGAGCCACCAGGCCAAACCAAAATCTTCCCTCAATGCAGAAAACCTTTACTAAGATAGAAGAGCAATAAAATGTTATTATTGAATAAGCATTAAAACAGATTGTGATGAGAGACATTTCATAGATAAGCAATCTGCTAAAGAGTTTGCAAAGACAGAAATAAATTTAATCCTTTCATAACTAATTGGATATGATCCATTCAGTAAAGGATGTAGGCTTTAAAATTCAGGATCAGATGACACCTGAAATAAGACTTATCTCTTCCCAGGGAACTGGGAAGTATAGTAGTATTTTCCTTGATGATTACATTTCAAAGATAAGGCTCTCAGATCCTTGAAGAAACATTGTTGAGTTTTGAAACTGGCAATTTAAAAATGGCAATGGAAATGTGCATATCTATCTCTTGGATAGAACCAAGAGAGAAATTCTAAATGAAAAAAGGGTGAGTCTTTCCTCTTATTTTTAGCTAGAAATAAGTCTCCCATGTTCAATTTGCACTTGCCCTTACACAGTCCCCTACATTACCATAAAACATTATAGCCTGTATTCCATGTAGAACTTCCATCTAATGACTGTATTTTCCCAAGACAATAAGCAAAATATCATTAATGAATAATATCATTAAGATAAAATAGCTGCAATTATTTGTTAAATTTACTACACCTTAGAAAATATAGTAGCTGTTTTTCAAAATATGATTTCATTATCTAAAGCTCTAAATAACATTTTGACTGTGCTAAGCAAGCCCAGTCTCTCATTATTGGCTCAAATGTTCCTGTCCCTCTCAGCTATGTATCAGTTATCAAAGTGTGTGTGTGTGTATGAGATCATGATAAGGGGTGGGAAAATGTACACATTTTGGACTTTTTCTGAAGAAAATACTTTGTTAGCTCAGGTCTTGAACGAAGGCTTCTAAAATAAAGCACGAGGCCAGCCCATTCATTTTAATAAAATGAATATTCTTTTTACCATATGGTAGTATTTCATCTTTAAAATATTTTTACATAAGTCAATCCTATTTCAAATAAATTTAGCTTGAAAAATCAAATCAAGTTTCTTTCCTATAGTAGGAAATCTCCTTGTAAAATAGTGGTAAACATAAGCATTCAAGTGAATAAGCTAATGATCCACATGGCTGCTAGGAAACCTAAAAATTAATAGGATTTTATACTTACTCAGGATAAATACCTGGAGTTCTTCAGGCAGTGATCAAAGATAGCTTTGCTTTTCTCATGCAAGATAATGGGATTACCAACTAGTCTAAATCTTTAATCTCTGTTGATAAAGTACAATGAATACTCAGGAAATACAGTAGTTGGGCTTATATTGCCAAAAGAGAAAGAAAGAGGAGGAAATGCCTGAAGTGTTAGATTGTTTATCAGGGAAACAGAATTAATTGAAAGCACATTTACATAGCTGAGGATAATTTTTAGCCATAGTTGAAAGGTCTAATTTTTAAGTTCTTGTCTAATGCAAATAATTGACATTTTAATGAGCAACCTAATTTTTGTTCTTTCATTCTACCCCTTTGATTGGAATATGATGTTTTGCTGTTTTTCTGTACATCCGCACACATTATTTCTTCTAAAGAAGGGAAGAAATAATTTCTTTGATTTTCTTAATGAGAGAAGTGAAATTATTCCATTTTAATTTATATTATTATTATTTTTTTGGGTGTTTTGTTTTCTTTTCCACTTCAAATTGCATATGCTATTAGGTTTGCTAGAGGATAGCTTCAAGCAACTGATTTGTTTTTCAAGTTGGCTAAACATTATGCATTTTTAATAAATGCATTTTATCATGCTTGATAATTTTTTATATAATTGATAGCTAGCATAAACATGTTATTATTTATTAAAATAATTTAGCTTTTTATAATATCAATTTAAAAAAACCTTAAATTTTATCCATTTGAAAAAGTGAATCGGGCCTACCTAAAATAGAGGACAAAACTAGTTTGGGGATGTTTATTTTACCTAAAAATAAGCAAGCAAATAAAGATCTGCAATGCAGAACTTATTTTCAAGTTCATAAGTCTCATACTTAGAAAAGTAAACTACTTTGCCAAGCTCATACAGCTAGTAAATGGTGGAGCCAAGAATCCAAGCTCTTAACCCCTGTGATTATTGTTTCTGAACATGTTCCACTCCTCACCCCCAAACATTGCCTTCTGACACCTCATTAGTCTAAAGTATCTATGAATCTTTGTGTGATCTTATTTATAAAGATGTCTTTCTATATATGGTAAACAGCAAATTTTGTTGGATGATAAACCTGAGAGTCACAAAGGTACAAGGTCATAAATATCCACAGAGTTACACAAGTAAATATCGTATATAAACAGACATTTCTAAGTCAGATATCATCAGATTCTTCAGTGACACAGCATTTTAATCAAGCCACACCTCTAAAATTTCAAGGAAAAATTTTGAAGTTAGGATTCTATACTTGGCCAAATTTTTAATCTTAAAGATAAATGAAATATATTTTCAAATGCCTACTTTTAAAATATATATATATATATATTCTTTATAGATTAAACTTAGCAGGAAAAAAGAAAGAAACCCAATTATGATGATCACATTACCCATATCAGTGGCTTCTCCCTTTACATATGATGCCTACCAGATGCACCATTTATGTTTCCAAATAGAGACATCTTCAAGTGCAAGGGTACAGATGTATTTCAGTTCACTAACTTGATAGAGCATCATCAGGAAAACACAGCTAGAACAAAGAAAAACATAGCTGGCATTTTGTTTACCTCACCTATGTGACAAGGCCAGTCTTACATATATTTCCCACATGGTAAATTCATGGTTGACAAAAATTGCATCTGCATTTCAAAGAACAATAAAACAAAATAAGATTTGTGTTTTATTGATATTCCCTCACTGTCAGATTGATAATCTGCTAATTGAATCAATCAATTTTGAGAAAATTATAAAGAATTTTACATATGTAGACTACTCTCTGAAAGCTAAGCATGATTAGCTTTTCCATGTATTTCCTTCTTTGATAGTCATCAAAAATGTCTTTGCAATCTCCTCATTAGAAACTTCAGCTTCTTCCAGAGCCTGAATCCTTAACCATGAGCAAGGCTGCCTGCCTCTATTTGAATTCAATGGGGAAATAGCTGGAACCAGACTTCAGTATTGGCCTTCTTTGAAGAAAGTTCAGCAAAGAGACCAAGACTGTGAAATGGATAAACTGTTTATTATAAGCAAAGTACATGTGAAAGAGTGCACATGGGTGAACGCAAAGACTGAGCTTCTCCTACTGTTGCTGTTTTATTTAGTCACGGAGTCCTGCTTGACTCTTTTGTGACCCCATGAACTGTAGGCCACCAGGCTGCTTCCATAAGAGGTGGCTTATACTGGGGCAGTCTTCTGGGTGTCTCCGGCTAATCATCTTGCTTGTGTCCATATTTGACCTTACTCAGTGTCCTTTTGGATGGAATGTGTGCATCTCTCTGCCAAGATGGATTCCAATGTGTAGGTTTCTGGGGGTTGGCGAGACATGTTATGGGATGGTGGCTCCTCCCTTCATTGGCCTCTTCCTAGACTGAGGGCCTTCTCTGCACATGAGTTAGCAGGAGATGGGTTGCAATTGCTCGGCTTGAACCCATCTATCTCCTACTTCACATCTTCCCCACCAAATAGGAAGCCCAGGATCTAGATTTACATTCTCTCACACTCAAGGAAAAGATATAAAACTAAGTAGTTCCTGCCAAGATATACTATGGATTATTTTAAGACTATATTTCATCACACTTTAGCACCACTGCCTCATTTGATTTGGCAATTCAATCAAATTTCACTAGTTTATGTAAAGTATGTGTATGTGTATGAGTGTGCTTTTCCAGGATAGCGATTTGACCTAGTGACCATGCTAACAGGAAGATATCACTGGCAATCTACACTTTCCTACAATATGTCCTTTAATAGAGTCTTTCTCTTAAAAAACTTCATGTTTTCCTTTTGGCTTTGACCTTGGAAACTGAGTCCTCTTCTGTTTATCCATCCTTTGCTAAAGGGCAGAAGTATCAAAGCATCTCATTTTGTATATCATTTATAAATGTATTCAAAGTAGATACTCATTAGTGTTTGATAACCATGTTCATACTTTAATTAGTCTCTCCACATAGATAAATATTAAAGAAAAGAAAACGGACATTTTAATCAGAGGGAGACTGTTTTCTAAAGACTCAGCAATCTCGCTCTTTCCATGGAAGAGTTTTTAATTATAGTCATTCATACTCTTTGTTTAAAGTAGACTCTAGCATTTTAAGCAAATGTTCACAGAAAGCTTAATTAGTTACAAAAACCTTTTTTTGTTGTGCTTAGTTTTCTCCAGAACACACATATGTACACCCACACATTAGTTTGCCAGAAAGGAAAAGTTTTAAACATTGTCATTTGATTCTTCTAAATCCATCTGTCAGCAAACCGGGGAAATTTTGCTGCTGAAGAGCCAGGGGGAAACATGAACATCTGGTAAAACAACTGCACATATAGATGGGACACACACATTATTTCACATTTGTAAGGATTTTGTATCACAAGGATGAGTCAAATTTTGACCTTTTTTCCCCAAGCCTTTAATCTGACTCAGAGGAACCTCATCCTGTGGTTAACAATTGTGAAAACCAAGTTTTATTAAACAAACAGCAAGATTAAAAAGCTACCAGAGTAATAACAAAAAGATTCCTTATTTCCTAACAGCTTTTCCACTGTGAAAGGACCTCAAATTCTTTCCCAATCCAGCAGGAAACTTTTCTGGAGTTTTCGAAGGATATCAGCTCTGAAACTATGCAAAACACCCTTTTCAGATGGACTTAAAATATAATTTCTGTGAACAGGGAAAGAGGAAGAATCCAGTGAATGCATTTATTTCTCTAAAAATCCTCAATATCTAAGTATGGGTGCTCAAATCAGTATCTACAAAATCTGAAGAGGGGGGCATTCATGCTCCATTTTGTATTTATTAATTCTCTCCATAGTGGCCATTGATTCGTGCTCTAATAGGTTCCCTAATGTTGCCTAATAACATGCTGATCCCTATTTAAGCATCTCCCCTTGTCCCCCAGGTGCACCTGAACTTCTAGCTATATTCTAACTAGCTATATTTAGTGTCCTTATTGTTCTATATCTGATTGAGAAGAACAAATTATTTTTAATACTCTGGATTGTCATGCCTTGTGTCAATAATCTTGAATCATATTTATATTATTAAAATACAATTTGCTTTAAAAAATACAGGAGAGACGAAAAGAGATTAGATTAGGAACAGTGTTACATGTTTACTATTTTTCAGCCATTTATACCAAAGTCTGTATGGGCTTCCCTTGCAGCTCACCTGGTAAATCATCTGCTGCAATGTGAAAGACCTGTGTTTGATCCGTGGGCTCAGAAGATCCCATGGAGAAAGGAAAGTTTACCCACTCCAGTGTCCTGGCCTGGAGAATTCCATGAACAGTACAGCCTATGGGGTTGCAAAGAGTCGGACATGACTGAGTGACTTTCACTTTCACTTTCTGTATGTAAGGGGTAGTAGCACTGATAACAAGGGATCTCAATCTAACAGAGTCTCATAATGAGATAAACAATAAAATACAAGTAATAGAGGCTTTTAAAGACATTGTCTTGTATTTATCATTCTTAGCACTGTTTTATGTATTGTGTTAGTCAAAACTAATGAAGTAAATTAGTGGTGGAACATATGCTCTGTGAGATATGTGAAGACAAGGGGGGAGACTGGGAAGATCCCATATTTTAAACCATAATGTGCAATGAGCCAAGAATGTACTTATTACTGGATTATGGCAGATGCTATTGATAGTCCATCCATATGCCTTCAGCCTACTCACTGTCCTTGCATTCTAGTCTGAATTCTAATGACCAGCATCTGCATCTTTGTTAGAGTGTTTCTCTCAGGTTGCAGGAATCTGTTGTATGTAGACAAATGTCCTTCTGGGGGAAGCCCTTAAACAATGAAAGACAGATGTCAGGAGGTAAATAGTTTTATTTTTTGACCCTAAGCAAGAAGTGTATCCTAGTCAAGGCTATGGTTTTTCCCATAGTCATGTATGGATGTGAGAGTTGGACTATAAAGAAAGCTGAGAGCCAAAGAATTGATGATTTTGAACTGTGGTGTTGGAGAAAACTCTTGAGAGTCCCCAACTTCAAGGAGATCCAACCAGTCCTTCCTAAAGGAAATCAGTCCTGAATGTTCATTGGAAGGACTGATGTTGATGCTGAAACTCCAATACTTTGGCCACCTGATGTGAAGACTGACTCATTTGAAAAGACCCTGATGCTGGGATTGAAGGCAGGAGAAGGGGATGACAAAGGACAAGATGGTTGGATGGCATCATGGACTCAATGACTTTGAGTCAACTCCAGGAGCTGGTGATGGACAAGGAAGCCTGGAGTGCTGCTGCAGTCCATGGAGTTGCGAAGTCTGACACAACTGAGTAACTGAACTGAACTAAACTGAAGAAGTGTATTAAGGTGACCTTTGAGTTTTTCATAGGATTAAGCTTAATCCCAGGGCTTCCCTGGTGGCTCAGACGGTAAAGCATCTGCCTGCAATGTGGGACACCTGGGTTCAATTCCTGGTTTGGAAAGATCCCCTGGAGAAGGAAATAGCAATTCACTCCAGCACTCTTGCCTGGAAAATCCCATGGACGGAAGAGCCTGGTAGGCTACAGTTTATGGGATCACAAAGAGTCGGACACGACTGAGCGACTTCACTTTCACTTTCATTTCAAGCTTAATCCCAATCCAAAGTCACCAATCTTTCCTTTTCCCTTATGGTTAGGCCTTGGGCTAGTGTTAGGGTTGACTCTCCCTTTCTTCTTTCTGAAATCACTTTCTATCCTCTTCACTTTCTGTATAAACTCCATGCACTCCATTCTTATTTCAGAGAGAGTAAAGGTGTTCGTTTCCAGAGGTCACGACAAAGAATCCAGCAACCCAAGAATTCTTGGTTAATAATTAACCTAGAAAATTTTTTCTAGTAGCACAAAGAATGGAAAATGATTTTTATGCTAATGTTTATATGATGAAGAAGACTATAAACACACACACACAAATTGAGATAATTAACTGAGGTTTACCAAGTTGAAGCCATGGACTTGACTTTGTGTTTGGGAGACAATAAATAGAAAATAAGAAGAGTATTTGGGGCACAGGGTGAACTTGATAGATAGAATGAAAGCCCTGTAGAAAATAATGAGCTTAGCTCAGGCTCCTGTAGAATTAAAATAAATAGATCAACTATGACCATGAGCCAACAGTAGGGTATATGACAAGGGGTGAGAGCAGTTGGTTGTTAGAACAAGGAAGGATGTATAATCAAGCCTGTGTGTGTGTGTGTGCCTATGTGAGCTCAGTTCAGTTCAGTCGCTCAGTCATGTCCAACTCTGCGATTCCATGAATTGCAGCACCCCAGGCCTCGCTGTCCATCACCATCTCCCAGAGTTCACTCAGACTCAGGCCCATTAAGTCAGCGATGCCATCCAGTCAACTCATCCTCTGTCGTCCCCTTCTCCTCCTGCCCTTAATCCCTCTCAGCATCAGAGTCTTTTCCAATGAGTCAACTCTTCGCATGAGGTGGCCAAGTACTGGAGTTTCAGCTTTAGCATCATTCCTTCCAAAAAAATCCCAGGGCTGATCTCCTTCAGAATGGACTGGTTGAATCTCCTTGCANTCTCAAGGCAAGAATACTGAAGTGGCTTGCCATTCCCTTCTCCAGTGGACCGCATTCTGTCAGACCTCTTCACCAGGCAGCTGCAAGCTGGCACAGTGAGCATGGCTAAGAGGAGCTATCCCAAGTCTGAGGTCAGGGGCAGGGACTGAGAGGAGCTACCCTGAGTCTGAGGTCAGTGGTGGCCAGGAGGAGACACCCTACGTCCAAGGTCAGGGCTGGCTGGGAGAAGACACCCTGCATCCGAGGTCAGGGGCAGCCGAGAGAAGCCTTCTCACACCCAAGGCCTGGGGCGGTGACCCTGAGGAGCCACCCTGAGCCCAAGGCCAGGGGAAGTGGCTGGGAAGAGCCACCCACGCCCGAGGCCAGGGCCGGCGGCCGGCCAGCCGGGAGGAGCAACCGGAGGAGCAGTGGCTGTGCAGGTACAGGAGGGCCTAGAGCAGCTATCCCACATTGAAGGTCAGGAACGGTGGCAGTAAGGAGATACCCCTCGTCCAATGTAAGGAGGAGTGGTTGTGCTTTGCTGGNGCGGCCGGCCAGCCGGGAGGAGCAACCGGAGGAGCAGTGGCTGTGCAGGTACAGGAGGGCCTAGAGCAGCTATCCCACATTGAAGGTCAGGAACGGTGGCAGTAAGGAGATACCCCTCGTCCAATGTAAGGAGGAGTGGTTGTGCTTTGCTGGAGCAGCTGTGAAGAGATACCCCACGCCCAAGGTAAGAGAAACCCAAGTTAGATGGTAGGTGTTGCAAGAGGGCATCAGAGGGCAGACACACTGAAACCATACTCACAGAAAAGTAGTCAATCGAATCACACTAGGACCACACCCTTGTCTAACTTAATGAAACCAAGCTATGCCTGCGGGGCAACCCAAGACCGGGGGATCATGGTGAAGAAGATCTGACAGAATGTGTGTGAGCTCAGTCATGCCCAAATCTTTGCTAATCCCATGGACTATACCGGGCAGACTCCTCTGTCCATGGAATTTTCCAGGCAACAATACTGAAGTGGGTTTGCATTTCCTTCTCTAGGGATGTTACTGGCCCAGGAATCAGATCCATATGTCTTATGTGTCTTTTATTGGCAGAAGGGTCCTTTACCACAGAACCATCTGGGAAGCCCAGAAATCTAAAATGACAAATGTCTAAGACGAGTGAGCAACATTAAAGGGTTTTATCCATTTTGGAAAGAATTGGAGGCAGCAAAATAGTAGAAATATTTTTTTATTTTATTTTTCCTTTTCTGGAATATGGATTTAGAGTGGTTGTGCTTTGCTGGAACAGCTGTGAAGAGATACCCCACGCCCCTTCTTTGGGTAAGTATAGGAGTTCGAAGTGACTTGAGGATAGCATTGTGGAGTAATCACCAAGAGATGACACTGAAAGTGTGAAAAATTCTATATTAAAGAGCCCTGTTCTAGTTGTGTGTGCAAAAAAAGAAGAGGAATGTACAGGAGGAAAGAACAGAGTATTTGAAGAGAAATTTGGGAAAGAAATTGGTGAAGAGGCTGAGAAAAGTGGGACAGTATGGGAGAAAAAGAAATTTGTCTTTATTTTCCACTGTATCCTAGCACACGTGTTGGTGACTTTTTAAAAATGCATATTTTATTTTCTATCTATAATAGGCTGAATTTTATTTGTATGGCTTGACTATTTCCTGTGTTCTAAATGGCAGTGAAATGGTTGAATAAATTTCATCTTTTAGTACCATCCAACTTTCAGAACTAGATTACTTCTTTTCCCTCTTTGTTTCCAGTCATCTAAAGTCAGCATCATCCTCATTTTTTAAGCACCTGCAGTTCATTTGTAGTCTAGTCTTTATAGTGTAAGCTCTTTAGTTCTCATATTTTATATACATTTATTTTATATCATGTATTTTATTTATTGAAACCACTATAAGACATTCATGTAGCTATAAAAGAAATAACACTTAAAGTAATAATAATTTTATACTGAGTCTCTTGAATTTTGTTGGTTTTCTGATGCAGAAGTGTTTCAGTAATGCTCTCTGACAGTTTTATCCTTGAGATCTTCATGAAAATGAGACATGAGGGTGTGTATTTATGAAATCATACCACTGAACTTGTTTTTAAGTAAATATAGTACTGTTCTTTCTTCTAATAGCCTGAGTTTTCCAAAATGAGTAAAGACCACGTCACATCCCCAAATCAACTATCTACAACACTGCTGAATGAGGACAGTTTTGCAAGAGTAGGGATTTGTATTCTAGAAGGAAAAAAAAAAAAGTGCAATAGAGGCCTGGGATCGGCTGCATGGTTTTCTATGCTTTTTATACTCTTCTTAAAATATGATATTTCATCTCATTTTTCAGGGGTATAATAAGTAACCATGCCTTATCTATAAAACATGCCAAGAATACTCACATCTTTTACTTTCAGTTTCTAAAAGAGTGTCAGCTATGTCAGTGAGCTGAGGTGACCTTCATAGCTAAGATACTTATAGCTGTGCTGAGATGCTGCCAAGTAAAGGGAATGCCCCCATTCAAAGATAGGCCCCATTCTCAGGCAGCCTGTAATGAATAACTGGTTTCTATAGAGGATGAGTGATCAGGATGCAGCCTAATTTGGAACAATTCTGAATAGTCATCTCACCTTCAGAAGTCATAGTGGGGTCAGCTGAAAGGTTTGTTGAGACTATGTTGCAGACCAGCTTCTGTCTATTCTGCCCCAAAAGTCACCTCTAGGTGATGATTCATAGTATCTTTCAACAAACTTTATTCGTGATAACTTCCATCTCAAAGCAAGCTTGTCAGGGAACCCAATATGAAAGAGACGGGAAAAAAAAATAAGTGAGAGAGAGCTCTAAGATAGATCATTAAGAGTTCTATTGAGTTTAACTGAATTGTGGCAATAGATCCATGTTGTGAATGTCATGCTTTTTTGAAATAAGAATACAGAACAACATAGAAGTTGAAAAATTTGGCCAAGATCATATAACACATTTTGTTAAATATTTCTTCTTCAATAACAGCCGTCTGCCATTGTCTTATTATTCACAAACTTTAAAATTAAAATGTTTGACTGTGAAAATTATGTTTTCCTTATGGTTCAGGTAAGTAATACTTTGATTTTTATGGAATATACCTTTGGTCATTCAGATGACCAAATTACATTTCTCATATATATTTGATCTTTGTACAAAGTTCCTGACTCACAGCTCCCCAAACCACTGCGTTTTCATAAATTGGAATTACAAGTGTCCAGAATGATAAAGATGTCTTTTTTTATTTGAATGAAGTGACTTTTGGAAAGCTCATATCTGGGGAGCTGATTTCCAGGGGGGATATCATGTGGTTAGAAGGTTGGGATTTTCATTTCCAACCCCTGACTTCAGGAGAGAGAGGAGGGGATGAAGAGTAAATCAATTGCCTATGATCAATGATTTAATCAGTTATGTCTATAAATGAATTTTCCATAAAAATTCAAAAGGAAGCTGTTCAAAGAGCTTCCAGACTGGTGAACATATAGAGGTACTGGGAGAGTGTGTGGAGGGGGGGTGCATTGTGAGGTCATAGTCTTGGATCTCTGTGCATTAATGCTGAATATTCTATACAGAGTCATAGTTATAGAGGAGAGAGCAAGAGACAGGCAGGCAAAGAAGGGACACAGTAAGCTAGTGCCCCAAGAACTTGCTCCCTGGGGAATAAGGAGACGTCTTACAATCAGGACTCATGATCAGGATTATGTAATAATGATCAAGATAGTGACAGTCTTGCATTCTTCTGATGCATTAGTGGTGAGGTAAGCAGGAGTCAACATCATCAACTTTCAGGTTCACTCTTCTGGGGTCTACATGTTTGTGGGCAGCATAATTAATTATTAGCTTCTGCTACCTAGAAGAGATTTCAGTATCTGAAAAATGGTTCAAAGATATTGTTATATGAATCCCTTGATGGGGAGCCAGGCCCCTGCCCCAAGGCTGCATTAATCTTTCTCTTGACAATTTGTTTCTCCCTTGTCTGGCATTCCCTCCCTTCCTTAATTAACAACTGCCAGAACCTTCCCATTGGAACTTATGGAAGATCATGGAGGCTGAATGAAGCCTATTTCCTGTAATCACACAAATGGAAGAAGCAGAAAGGATTTGTGCCCAACAGCCCACAAGGTCCTGCTTGGTATCAGTGAGAAATCCAAGCCGTTTTCCCACATCTCGCTATATACATTTTTTTCACCTGACTATTTTTTAGTTACATCCTTTTTTAATAAATCAGTAATCTGGTGAGCAAATGTCCACTGCTCTGGCAAATTAATCAAACTACTAATTTATAGCCACTTTGTTAGAAAAACAGTACCTGGATTTGTGAGTGATATTTGAAGATCAAGTAGGGGATCATGGAAACCTCTAATCTATGCCTATTCAGTCAGAAGCGCAGATAATATCCTGAGCTTACAACTGGTATCAGAACTGGGTAGGGGGT
This sequence comes from Neotragus moschatus, assembly GCA_006410615.1. Taxonomy (NCBI): domain Eukaryota; kingdom Metazoa; phylum Chordata; class Mammalia; order Artiodactyla; family Bovidae; genus Neotragus; species Neotragus moschatus. The sequence continues at coordinate 195,467 of SJYA01000279.1, forward strand.
GGGGTAGGGTGGCAGAAACTTTACCCTGTGAAATTGATGCTATTGAAACTGAGACAGGACCCTGTAGGGCTCCTGGATACAAATCCTTTGTGTCCCTTGTTTCTTGTTTGTGGGAAATAGGCCTCATTCAGCCTAATTAACCTTCCCTAAGATCCAAAGAACAGATTCAAATAATTGCTAATCATGGAACAGAAGGAACACAGAGATAAGGGAGGTGCAATCAAGAAACAGTAGTGCAGCCTTGGACCAGGCTCCTAGTTCCTCCTCAGGGAATATACACAACAATGTCTTTGAGTTCCAATGTAGAGAGTAAGATCCCCATCCAGGTAGAAGATGATAACTTCAGGCTGAGCACAAGATTCCTGGAGAACTTCCAGTTATCTCACCACCAATGAATCAGAAGGCAATAACATGCCTTACAACCCTAATCCCAAATTTATCCTATAATATCTTTTCCTGGAATGCCCTGGTTGTTCAGGGTTTGGGAATCTGCCTTCCAATGTAGGAGACATGTATTCAATCCCTGTTCCAAGAAGATTCCACATGCCACAGGGCTATAAAGTCCATATGCATAACTACTGAGCCCACATGTGACAGCTACTGAACCCATGAGCCACAAGAACAGAGAAAGCTCATGTGCAGAAATGAGAACCCAGTGCAGCCAAAAATAAAAAATAAATTAAATAAAAAATAAAACTTCCCCAAATCCATCAGGAAATGTGGGGTATTTTTAGAACAAGCCACCTGTTCTCCATTTTTGGCCCTGCAATGAACATTTATGTGCTGCAAACTCTAACATTTTGGTCTTTCTGGCCTTGCTGTGCCTCAGACATAGGAACTTGAGTTTTGTTACATAATCTCCAAGTAGACAATGTCAGAAATTGAATTGAATTGTAGGACACCTAGCTGGTGCATGAGAATTCCTTTATGTATCATAAGCTCCTTATCCCTTCACCACAGTTTAGAATTGGTACCACAATCAATTTATATATATCATTTTTAAAGTTTTTATCTTTTAAAATTAAATGACTAATAAAATTTAAGTATAATGGAGTTGTCATCATTTTAGCTGATATTTATATTGATTTGACATTATTTGTATTATCCATTATGCTACTGGAGATCAGTGGAGAAATAACTCCAGAAAGAATGAAGGGATGGAACAAAAGCAAAAACAATACTCAGTTGTGGATGTGACTGATGATAGAAGCAAGGTCCAATGCTGTAAAGAGCAATATTGCATAGGAACCTGGAATGTCAGGTCCATGAATCAAGGCAAATTAGAAGTAATCAAACAGGAGATGGCAAGAGTGAATGTTGACATTCTAGGAATCAGTGAACTAAAATGGACTGAAATGGGTGAATTTAACTCAGGTACCATTATATCTACTACTGTGGGCAGGAATCCCGGAGAAGAAATGGAGTAGACATCACAGTCAACAAGAGTCCGAAATGCAGTACTTGGATGCAATCTCAAAAAGGACAGAATGATCTCTATTTGTTTCCAAGGCAAACCATTCAATATCACAGTAATTCAAGTCTATACCCCAACCAGTAACACTGAAGAAGCTGAAATTGAATGGTTCTATGAAGATCTACAAAACCTTTTAGAACTAACACCCAAAAAAGATGTCCTTTTCATTATAGGGGANGATGCTGGGAGGGATTGGGGGCAGGAGGAGGAGGGGACGACAGAGGATGAGATGGCTGGATGGCATCATGGACTCGATGGACGTAGGTCTGAGTGAACTCCGGGAGATGGTGATGGACAAGGAGGCCTGGTGTGCTGCAATTCATGGGATCGCAAAGAGTCGGACATGACTGAGCGACTGAACTTAACTGAACTAGAAGGTCTTTTAGGTCTTCAAAGACTTGTTCAATCCTGTTTTCCTATCCCTGTGGGCAGCATACCATTGTTAATCACTAACTTCTCCCTCCTGGAGGGGGTTTCAATATCTGCAAAATAGCTCAAAGATAATGTTGTCTACTGGAGATATGCTACTGGAGATCAGTGGAAAAACAACTCTAGAAAGAATGAAGGGATGGAGCCAAAGCAGAAACAACACCCAGTTGTGGATGGGAATGGTGATAGAAGCAAGGTCCAATGCTGTAAAGAGCAATATTGCATTCAGTTCAGTTCAGTTCAGTCGCTCAGTCGTGTCCAACTCTTTGCGACCCCATGAATCACAGCACGCCAGGCCTCCCTGTCCATCACCAACTCCTGGAGTTCACTCAAACTCACGCCCATTGAGTCTATGATGCCATCCAGCCATCTCATCCTCTGTCGTCCCNCCCCCGTCCAGCCTTACCCGTGCACCAGCGCCTCTTAGCTTTGCCTTCTGAGGGCCCAGACACCCTCAAGGCGCGCCTCGGACTTCGACGTCAGGACTGGGAAGATCACTTATCGACACCGGTGCTGGGCGCTGACTTTCTGCTTTGGGATACTTGTCACAACCCTTCTCTGAGAAACTTGCCGTTTCACTAGTGTTACTGGTGACAATGTCCCTAAGATAATCACGTAAGACAGAGTTCCTCTAAGACTCAAAGCATGTGTCAATACATATTTCAGGAGGAGAAAGTCACCTTTGGAGTTCATTTTCCAAGAGAATCTGTTGCCTACGTTGAGGAGCCCTTCTGAGGAAACTCTACATGGGACCTCGCAGACTGGGGGCCCAGGAAGTCATCCCTAGGCGCGGTGATGTGGTCCTCCTTTGAAAACCCAGGAACCCTCCGAAGTTGGCAAGTTAGATCTCCATTTTGTCTGCCTGTGTCTGCATCTGGCAGAAATTCTGATGCACAGATAAATTCCCGCACAAAAGAGATTAAGGGATAGGAGAATGCTTTATATTAAAATGACGTCTCTTACTTTCCATTAATGTTGTGTGATCCTTCACAATCAAAACTGGCTTTTTTTTTTTTTT
>SJYA01000279.1:199397-216482 GCA_006410615.1 Neotragus moschatus
GCAGAGGGGCGCGACTCAAGTCCCCCTCGGCCCCGGACCCCGGCTCCTCACCGTCTCACTGAGATCAGACTCCGCCACGAGACTGTGTGGCTGTCCGGTGGTTGGGTCAGGAAAGACCCCAAAGGGCGCTCTGGAGGAGGGGAAGGCGGCGCCCACTGCCCGTCAGCCGGCTACGTTCTCCGCGCTTTCAGAGAAAATGCCTAAGACTGGGGACGTCTTCTCAAACCCGAGCTGGTGCCACCTACCCGACCCATTCTGAGGGGAGGGGAAACAAAGTGAAGTGTGTTCACCGGTTTTAAGCCTGATTGCCGGCGTGCCTGCTGCGCCTGGCCATGCTTTGTGCAGACATGCATGCGGCCTGAAGGCTGCTCAGGGTCCCCCGTCCAGCCTTACCCGTGCACCAGCGCCTCTTAGCTTTGCCTTCTGAGGGCCCAGACACCCTCAAGGCGCGCCTCGGACTTCGACGTCAGGACTGGGAAGATCACTTATCGACACCGGTGCTGGGCGCTGACTTTCTGCTTTGGGATACTTGTCACAACCCTTCTCTGAGAAACTTGCCGTTTCACTAGTGTTACTGGTGACAATGTCCCTAAGATAATCACGTAAGACAGAGTTCCTCTAAGACTCAAAGCATGTGTCAATACATATTTCAGGAGGAGAAAGTCACCTTTGGAGTTCATTTTCCAAGAGAATCTGTTGCCTACGTTGAGGAGCCCTTCTGAGGAAACTCTACATGGGACCTCGCAGACTGGGGGCCCAGGAAGTCATCCCTAGGCGCGGTGATGTGGTCCTCCTTTGAAAACCCAGGAACCCTCCGAAGTTGGCAAGTTAGATCTCCATTTTGTCTGCCTGTGTCTGCATCTGGCAGAAATTCTGATGCACAGATAAATTCCCGCACAAAAGAGATTAAGGGATAGGAGAATGCTTTATATTAAAATGACGTCTCTTACTTTCCATTAATGTTGTATGATCCTTCACAATCAAAACTGGCTTTTTTTTTTTTTTCTTGTGTGATTATCTTAACCAGTACTTCAAAAGAAGCACCCATTTTCACCTTAGGGTGTGAGGTTAAATATACCACAGTGAATTTTTTTGGCATTTCTACTTAGAAAGATAAGATCAAATTTTTAAAAAACCACTTCTCTTCTAAAACAGTTACAAGTTCTACCTATTCTATCCAAAAGCTGTTTCCTTTTCCCCCTTTTGGTGGTTTTGCCTGCTGTCACTTATCTCCCCCATTAGTTTTAGTAGCCTCACAGCTGATCTCTGCTTACCCACCATTCACCATGCCAGCTTACATTTCCTTTAAAACCATCCCCCTCTGAGTTGAGACTTCTTGGTTGCCCCAGAAGGTGAAGTCCGAATTATCATTCATGGGCTAGCAGACCCTTCACAAGCTAGCTTGCAGTCCCCTTGTATATATTTTTTCTTGCTCTAGGGTTAGATACCGTAACCTTCAAATCGCATTCTGTTTAACAGGCTTTTTTGAAGGCCTTAGGGTAGTCTCTGGGTGTGAATGTGAATGACACACAGACACTCTATGACCCTACTATTTGCTGAAAGACCAATCAGCGGGCAGTCACCCAAGTGTGCTAAGAACTGTTAGGGAACAGAACAAAGCGAAGAGCACTAGTTCCAGAGTGTTTGCTGTTCATGAAGTTTTGAGTGAAGTGTCTTCATTCCTGAGCACTTTGGTCTTTTGGTGTCCTTCTGCTTGTACTTCTGGTAAAGTCTGTCTTATTTTTCAAGTTACACAAGTGTCAACCATTTGTATCTTTTCCTTTCAGAAAATTGATTTCCCTCCTGGGCCCTGGTAGCCCTCACCATGTCCCTGCTCTACCTCAAGGTCTGTCCCAAGGGCTGGGGAGATGGCCCAGGGCAGCACTGACCATAAGACAGATGAACAGACAGCAAGGGATAAAGAGGAGTAAGAGTTACCCTGGTATGTGCACAGATTGCCCGGGTAAAGCACACAGGAGGGTCTGAAGCCAGCTTGGAAAGGAATCAAATAAAGAGATAAGTAGACCAAGGCCAAAGAGACCACAGTGGAGGGGCTATCAACACACCTTCCAGCAGGGAGGGAGGACGTATTTGAACATGACAGAGCATGAAACCAATCTGGTAAGGTGGGTGGAAGGCATGAGAGTCTGGAGGGGTAAGCATGGTAAGAACCCCAAAGGTCTTCTAAATGCTTGCTGCTGCTGCTAAGTCACTTCAGTCGTGTCCAACTCTGTGCGACCCCATAGACAGCAGCCCACCAGACTCCCCCATCCCTGGGATTCTCCAGACAAGAATGCTGGAGTGGGTTGCCATTTCCTTCTCCAATGCATGAAAGTGAAAAGTGAAAGTGACGCTCAGTCGTGTCTGACTCTTAGTGACCCATAGACTGCAGCCTACCAGGCTCTTCCATCCATGGAATTTTCCAGGCAAGAGTACTGAATGTTTGAATTTGGTAGTGAGTCAAGATTTTTATTAGGAGGCAAAGAGGGGCTTGTAAAAGGTTTTAAGTTCACGGAGAATCTCTGGNTGACTCTTAGTGACCCATAGACTGCAGCCTACCAGGCTCTTCCATCCATGGAATTTTCCAGGCAAGAGTACTGAATGTTTGAATTTGGTAGTGAGTCAAGATTTTTATTAGGAGGCAAAGAGGGGCTTGTAAAAGGTTTTAAGTTCACGGAGAATCTCTGGCCCCCAAAAGTCATCAAAGTAGAAATGCAATAAGGACTAACTTAGTCAAATTAGATGGAACTATCAAACTGAATATGACAGTAACACATTAGAATGTATTGGGAAACAAAAGATTGCATGAATTCTTACTAAATAGAAATAAATATGTAAGTAAAAAAAGTAATAGAGATGGAGAAGTAAAGGGGAAAGCTGTTCCTTACAGTAGAAGGCTGACTAATGAATGGAGAAGTAATTATTTTTAAAATTACCATGTTGTAACTATGGTAGCATTTATTCTGACAAGAATCATCAGTGAATGCTAAAAATCAGTGAGTATAAGTTGTTGAGTGAAAAGTTGTGTATGCCATTTCACAGCTTTTGAGTTGCTTATTGGTTATTGATTTCAAAAGGGGGAAAAGGTATTTTTCCAGTTAATCATGATGGTGTGATCACTCACCTAGAGTCCGACACCCTAGTATGTGAAGTCAAGTGGGCCTTAGGAAGCATCAATAAGAACAAAGTTAGTGGAGGTGATGGAATTGCAGTTGAGCTATTTCAAATCCTAAAAGATGATGCTGTGAAAGTGCTGCACNAATGCAAAGAAATAGAGGAAAAGAACAGAATGGGAAAGACTAGAGATCTCTTCAAGAAAATTAGAGATTACAAGGGAACATTTCATGCAAACATGTGCTCAGTAAAGGACAGAAATGGTATGGACCTAACAGAAGCAGAAGATATTAGAAGAAGTGGCAAGAATACATAGAAGAACAGTACAAAAAAAGAGATTCATGACCAAGGTAATCATGATGGTTGATCCCTTACCTAGAGCCAGACATCCTGGAATTTGAAGTCAAGTGGTCCTTAGAAAACATCACTATGAACAAAGATAATGGAGGTGATGGAATTCCAGTTGAGCTATTTCAAATCCTGAAAGATGATGCTGTGAAAGTGCTGCACTCAATATGCCAGCACATTTGGGAAACTCCGCAGTGGGCACAGGACTGGAAAAAGTCGGTTTTCATTCCAATTCCAAAAAAAAGCAATGCCAAAAAATGTTGAAACTATCACACAATTGCACTCATCTCACAAGCTAGTAAAGTAATGCTCAAAATTCTCCAAGCCTGCCTCACCAATACATGAATCATGAACTTGCAGATGTTCAAGCTTGTTTTAGAAAAGGCAGAGGAACCAGATATCAAATTGCCAAAATCTGCTGAATCATCAAAAAAGCAAGAGATTTCCAGAAAATGCATCTATTTCTGCTTTATTGAATATGCCAAAGCCTTTGATTGTGTGGATCACAATAAACTGTGGAAAATTCTGAACGAGATTGAAATACCAGACCACCTGACCTGCCTCTGGAGAAATCTGTATGCAAGTCAGGAAGCAACAGTTAGAACTGGACATGGAACAACAGACTGGTTCCAAATAGGAAAAGGAGTACGTCAAGGCTGTCTATTGTCACCCTGCTCATTTAACTTCTATGCAGAGTACATCATGAGAAACACTGGGCTGGAAGAAACACAAGCTGGAATCAAGATTGCTGGGAGAAATATCAATAAACTCAAATATGCAGATGACACCACCCTTATGTCAGAAAGTGAAGAGGAACTAAAGAGCCTCTTGATGAAATTGAAAGAGGAGAGTGAAAAAAGCTGTCTTAAAATTCAACATTCATAAAATGAAGATCATGGCATCCGGTTCATCACTCCATGGGAAATAGATGAGGAAACAGTGGAAAGAGTGTCATACTTTATATTCAGGGGCTCCAAAATTGCTGCAGATGGTGATTGCGGTCATGAAATTAAAAGACGCTTACTCTTTGGAAGGAAAGTCATGACCAATCTAGATAGTATATTCAAAAGCAGAGACATTACTTTGCCATCAAAGGTCCATCTAGTCAAGGCTTTGGTTTTTCTAGTAGTCATGTATGGAAGTGAGAGTTGGACTGTGAAGAAAGCTGAGCATCAAAGAATTGATGCTTTTGAACTGTGGTGTTGGAGAAGACTCTTGAGAGTCCCTTGGACTGCAAGGAGACCCAACCAGTCCATCCTAAAATAGATCAGTCCTGGGTGTTCTTTGGAAGGAGTGATGCTAAAGCTGAAACTCCAGTACTTTGGCTATCTCATGTGAAGAGCTGACTCATTAGAAAAGAGTTTGATGCTGGGAGGGATTGGGGGCAGAAGGAGAAGGGAATGACAGAGGATGAGACAGCTGGATGGTATCACCGACTCAATGGATGTGAGTTTGAGTGTTCTCCTGGAGCTGGTGATGGACAGGGAGGCCTGGTGTGCTGCAATTCACAGGGTTACAAAGAGTCGGACCCCACTGAGTGACTGAACTGAACCAAATTGTTATTTTGTTGTTGTTTGTTTAGTCAAACATCTCAGTTACTATTAAGCTATTGCAAATCTCTGTTAGCAGTGATAAATCCTCAGATATCCATGACAAATGGCTGGGGCTCCCTATTTGCTATTAAATCTTACCTTAGATTTTAATTGCTATTTTTCATGTTAACTTTGGAAAGCATGTTGGCAAATGCTGAAATTTAATCAATATCCTGATCACTCTAATATATACACTTTTACTTCTTCTGAGCATTCCACTGAAGAGCCTAGGAGACTATTTTATTTATTTGAAACCTCTTCGGTTTAATGCTGCAAATTAGCATTGGGGAAATCTGAATGCAGAGAAGATATGTGTATTCTTTAGAATGAAAATCCTCTTTGTTCCTGTTTGTGTTTTTTTTTCCTTTTTTCTCTTTAATTTCTAGATTATTTAATTTTGTTCCTGTGAGCATTAATTGCTACTTTTCTACATCATTTATTTGGCACTTTAATATTGAGTCATGTATATTTATTGCATTGAAACAACTTACAATAAACTTAAAAACACACACCATTCCACAGTCTAGAGAGGCGGTAAACAAGGGTATCTAGAAATTATGACTGAACTTTCCCTATGCTATCTGGGATGAATAAAACAGTACCTCTAGGTTGCAGTTTTTCAACTTAAGAAAGGGAGACTTAAAAGCATAATATATAAATAGCAAATATTAATATTTAATCAATAACCATTTACTGAGCTCCTACTATGTGTCAGAGACAGAGAAATTTAGGATGGATAAGCAAGGCATGCTCCAGGAGCTCATGTAAAATGGAAGATAACCTGAAGGCTTCTGGTGACTCCTATTTCTGTCCCTCAAATTTTAGACACTTGTAAAAAATTCTCAAATAATTCAAAATCCAGTGAAGATCAATGGAATTAACCTTATATTTTTATTAGTAAACTAGGGCATAGGTAATGTGAAAGGTGCATAATATTCCATAATCACCATGTAGTATTTCTCCTCTACCCTTCAACAGCTCTATTTCCTTAACTCTGTTTTCTTAACTCTCAGCCTTTTCTACAGGTGTCTTATATTAGGTCTTCTGCTGTTCCTAGAAGCTTTAATTGTTGCTATTTGCTTGAACAATTCATAAAATTTTTAAAAATGAACCTACTGGATATTAACCATAGTCATGCATGCTTCTTCCAACAAAAGCTTTGGGAATCTTAATTCAACTTCAAAGTGACAAGTAAGCACATTTTTATAATTCACATCATAAGAGCATTAAGTACCTATATACTAGGAATAAGGGTGGCAGTAATTTTATTTATTCATTTACCAAAATTTTATTGGTTTACCAGGTGTACCAGACATGGTGCTAGATCCCAGGACGGTTTTATGATGAACAACAATAAAGTCTTTGCTTCATGTTATACTGGCTTGGCAACTGGGCTCACTTTTTACTATCTCTGGATTGTCAGGCAATGAATAAGTAATCAAGTACCATAATAAGCAGTAAAATGCATATACATTTTAGAGCTATAAATCCATACACACTCTTATACATTCATAAAGAACTTTAAAAACAGCAAAATCTTCATTTACCTTCTCTAAACATCATCCTAAAGGATGATGTTCTAACTCTAAAAGTTAGTCCAGTATTCTAAAAATTTGCCACACTCACTTATCTAAAGTAATAATTGAACCTTAACCAAAATTTGAGTATCTCCTTTCAAGACTGCAAACAACCAACAAAACAAAAATAAACAAATAAAGGAAGAAATGTATAGAGGAAAAAATGGATTAAGCTAAAAATAAGCTTTTAAATTGTTGGAAACTAATGACTTCTAGTAAAAATGGATAAAGGATTATGCTTGCTTATGGGAAGGTGAAGTAGACATAATTTTCTTATTTCTTCTATTAAATAAAATTAGAAACCTTAAACACTTTGCCAAAAACAACATAAGAGAACTAAATGGTGGTGGGGAAATGTAGCAGATCATCAAGTTACCCTAGGATCCAAAAAAAAAAAACGAGGTGTAATTAAGTTTCTTTCTTTTTTTCCTTAATATTCCAGACTTAGAGATGAATAAATCAGTGAATACAAATGGCAATAAGTACAGATTTTTTTTAAAAATACACAAAATCTAGTTCTCTCCATAAATGATCAAAAAAATGTCAACCTAGGAACACAGAAAGCACTTTTAAAATAATTGTTCTGTTCTAGCTAATGCCAGAGAAAAAACCTGGATGTCCCATGTGGTGCTGATATTCAGCCACATCAGCAAGGGCCTTGTGGAAAGTTTACTCTTCTGATTTCACCAGAACCTAGTGATGAATCCCAACATATCTGCTGGCGTAATATCAGAAAAACCAAGTAAGAAGCTGAAGTAGTCATTGTATTATGCAGGGACACCTGCCCCTACCCAGTGTCAATAACAACTATCTGGTGAGCCTGAGATTTCTGTCAGTCAATGGCAATGAGGCAACCCTCCAACTTCCCAGTGAATAGGCTCAAAGAAATTTTAATGGCAAGTCAAGACTTTTGTCCATGCCCAACAATAATGAAGCCATCAGCCCATGTCAATAGGGATCACGTGGTGAGTAATAACACAATTCTTCTACTCTTCCCATTGAATGTGTCAGCAGAGGCCCAGTGCTCAATACTGCCCAGCAATAATAAGAGTCTCTCTCAGGTGTTAATGGGCTACTTCTACCTATACCTGGCAGAAATGAGATGGTGTCCTCTCTTCTCTTGTTAGACAAGTTAAAACAGAAGGTTAAATAACATAATGCCTAAGATGTTCAGGTTTCAATAGAAAAATCAGTCACCTCATTAAAATCGGGAAACTCTCTCCTTTGTCTTGAATGAAAAGACAACCAACAGATACCAACACTGAGATGACAAAGATGTAGAATTAGCCAATAAAAAACTAAGCCAACAATAAAAATTCTTCACCAAGTGAGTATAGACATTATAGAAACAAAAAAGTAAAGTATTTGTAAATAAATTGAACATAGAAAGAAAAATAAAATGATGTTAGGATTGCAAAACAATAACTAAAGTATAAAACTCAATGAAAATTTTCAATAGTAGAGTGTATGGTATATAACGAGAGTTAAATTTTCCAACTTCCCATGAACTTGTAAAAGACTGGATACCAATAGATTGTGTTATGTCAAAATATTTGTAGCAATAGGAAGAGAAAGCACTAATAGAAATATACAAGAGGTATACTTAAAACAAAAGACTAAATCCAAATACAATCTAAATATTGTTCAAGAAATCCATAGAGAAAAAGGAAAATGAAAAGCAGAAAACAAAGAAAATGAAAAGAAAAGAGAAAATTTTATTTAAGCTTTAATAATTACATTACATATAAATTCTGTCAGTAGAATAACTGAAGAATAGACAGAGTAGATTAAAAAACAGACCCTACGTTATGCTCTCTACAGACTTCATTCATGTTAACTATTACAATGGAAATGCGTACAAAGTAAAAACATGGAAAATTAAGTATCATGTAAATATTAATTCAAAAAAGGTACAAAGAGTAACAATAATAATATCAGACAAAGTAGACTTCAGCTAAGACAGTTGCCAGAGACAAAGGAAAACATTAGAGAACTAGAAAAAGATGAATCGACCACGAAGACATGGCAGTTCTAAATATATTTGCATCAGTAAATTTAGCTACCAAATGTGAAAAGCAAAAACTGATAGAACTGAAAGAAAAACAGATAAATCCATAGTTAGAGTAGGAAACTTAAATATTTCTCTTTCAAAAATAGATAAAATAGAGGGACCTGCAAAATGGCAGGGGAATAGAATTGGGATACCATCTTCTCCCCTGCAAATATATAAAAGAATCATCTGCATATGGAAAAACTCCCATAGAATATCTTTTGCATGCTGGTACAATACCCCAGACTTCCAAAAAGGCAAACCAATCTCCTTAGAGTTTGGGGTGGAGGGAAAGATAAATGCAAAAAGGGAGACAAAGGAGTTCAGGATTGGGACCTGCAACCCAGGGATGGAGTCATGAAATAGGAACAGTTTCCACACACAAAGGTGTCACAGGCCAGGTCAGGAGGGGAATCTTTGGAACCTCAAAGGGCAGCAAGACAGGTTCTCAGAAAGAGAAATGGAGAAAATTCACCACAGAGATCATTCCAAACCACACTTATGAGCTGAGAAGTAGCTCATAGCCACTTGTTCTTAGTGTTGAGATGGAGGCCTTTTGCAGGGCTCTTGATTATAATATTCCATGGGGTCAGGAGTTCTCTGGTGGTCCAAATTCCTGGAGCTGAATCTTCTGCCTCTGAGGTTCAGTCCCAATCCTTTACAGTAGCCTTAAGACTTCACAGATCAAACAGAACAGAAGACAAAACTCCTAGACTAGTGGTAAAATATTCTCATCAGACAAGAACACTGAAAGAGATTCACACACTTGTATAGAGAAGAGAGAATATTTTTAATAATAAAAGCAGCAAGGGAAAAACAACATAAGGCTAACAGATGATCTTTCAACAGAAACTCTGCAGGACAGAATGGAATAGCAGGATATACTTAAAGTGATGAAAGGGAAAAACCTACAACCAAGATTACCCTATATAGCAAGCATCTTATTCAGATTCAAAGGAAAAACCAAAAGCTTTAGCAACAAGCAACAAGCAAAAGTTAAGAGAATTCTACACCATCAAAGCAACTCTTCAACAAATGCTAAAGGAAATTATCTAGACAGGAAACACAAACAGAAAGGGCCTACAAAAACAAATGCAAAGCAATAAAGTAAATGGCAACATGATCATACATTTCAATAATTACCTTAAATGTGTAAGGGGTGAATGCTCCAAGAAAAAGACACAGATGGATACAAAAGCAAGACTCCTATATATGTTGTCTATAAGAGATCGACTTCACACCTAAGAACACATACAGACTAAAAGTGAGCGGCTAGAAAAAGATATTCCATGCAAGTGAAAGTGAAAGTGAAGTCATTCAGTTATTTCCTACTCTTTGCGACCCCATGGACTGTAGCCTGTCAGGTTCCTCCATCCATAGTATTCTTCAGGCAAGAATATGGGAGTGGGTTGCCATTTCTTTCTTCAGAGGATCTTGCCAACTCAGGGATCAAACCCAGGTCTCCCACACTGCAGGCAGACCCTCTACCATAAAGGTAATTATAGCAAAATGTCCATAAAACTAAAAGCTGGCTCGTGGAGAAGATGGACAAAATTGACAAACCTTAAGCCACACTAATCAAGAATAAAAAGGAGAAGACTCAAGTCAATAAAATTAGAAATGAAATTAAAAAAAATTATGACAACACAGAAATGTAAAGGATCATAAGTGACAACTATGTGCATGCCAATAAAATGGACAACCTGGAAGAAACAGACAAACTCTTAGAAATTTATAACATTCCAAACCTATACCAGGAAGAAATAGAAAATGTGAAACACAGCAATCATAAATAAGAAGATCAAAATTGTAATAAAAATATTCCAACAAACAAAAGCCCATGTGGCTTCATGGGTTTCCCTGATAGCTCAGTTGGTAAAGAATCTGCCTGCAGTGCAGAAGACCTGGGTTCGACCCCTGGGTTGGGAAAATCCCCTGGGGAAGGGAAGGACTAGTCACTCCAGTATGCTGGCCTGGAGAATTCCACGGACTATATAGTCCATGGGGTTGCAAAGAGTCGGACATGACTGAGCGACTTGCACTTTCCCTTTCACACTTTCACATGGCTTCATAAGTGAATTTTGCCAAAAGTTTAGAGAAGCACTAACACCTGATCAAACTCTTCCAGGAAATTATAGAGGAAGAAGAACTCCCAAACTCATCCTATGAGGCCACCATCACCCTGATACTAAAACCAGACAAAGATGCCACAAAAGAAGAAAATCACCTGCCAATAACACTGATGAACATAAATGCAAATATCCTCAATAAAATTGTAGCAAACAGAATCCAACAAAACATTAAAAAGATCATACATCTTGATCAAGTGGGCTTTATCCCAGTGATACAAGGATTCTTCAGTAGATGCAAATTAATAAATGTCATACACCATCTTAACAAACTGGAAGATAAAAGCAATATGATCATCTCAATAGGTGCAGGAAAACTTTTGACAAAATTCAACATCCATTTATGATAAAAACTCTCCATAAAATAGGTATAGAAGGAACATAACTCAACATAATAAAACTCATATACAAAGTCACAGAAAATGTTATTCTCATTGGTGAAAAGCTGAAAGAAATATCTCTGAAATCAAGAAACAGACAAGGATGCCCACTTTCACCACTATTATTTAGCATAGTTTTGGAAGTGCTAGCTACTGCAATCAGAGAAGAAAAAGAAATTAAAGGAATCCAGATTAGCAAAGAAGTAAAACTCACTGTTTGCACATGCTTCTTTATATTGAAAACCCTAAAGATGCCACAGAAAAATTACTAGTGCTAATCAATGAATATAGGGCTTCCCAGGTGGCACTAATGATAAAGAACCTGCCTGCCAATACGGGAGATGTAAAAGATGGGGATTCTATTCCTCAGTCAGGAAGATTCTCTGGAGAAGGAAATGGCAACCCACTCCAGTATTCTTGCCTGGAGAATCCCATGGACAGAGAAGCCTGGCAGGTTACAGTCCATAGGGTCGCAAATAGTCAGACATGATGAAGCAACTTAGCATGCAATCAATGAATATAGAAAAGTAGCATGATACAAAACTTCTTTGCACTCCTATTCACCAACAATGAAAAATCATAAAAAGAAATTAATGAAACAATCCCAATCACCATTGCAACAAAAAGAATAAAATACTTAGAAATGAATTTAATGAAAGAGACAAAATAGCTATTTGCAGATAACTAAAAGACACTGATGAATGAAAATAAAGACAACATAAGCAGTTGGAGAAATATACCATGTTCTTGGATTGTAAGACTCAGTACTGTGAAAATGACTATACTATCCAAAGCAATTTATGAAAAATGGAATACCTATCAAGTTATTCAATGATATTTTTCACAGAAGTGGAACAAATAATTTCACAATTTGTATGGAGACACAAACAAACAAAAATAAATAAAACCAAATAGGCAAAGCAATCTTTTGAGAAAGAAAAGTGGAGCTGAAGTAAGCTTCCTTACTTCAAACTATCCTCCAATCATCTAGACAATATAGTGCTGGCACAAAAACAGAAATATAGACCAATGGAACAAGATAGAAAGCCTGGAAATAAATCTACATGACTATGGGCACCTCACTTTGCCTACAAAGTCAAAACATGTTTTTTTCCTGTAGTCATATATGGATGTGAGTTGGGCCATGAAGAAGACTGAACACCAAAGAATTGATGCTTTCAAACTGGTGCTGGATATAACTGCTGAGAGTCCTTTGGACAGCAAGGAGATCAAACCAGCCAATCCTAAAGAAAATCAACCTTGAATATATATTGGAAGGACTGATGTTGAAGCTGAAGCCCCGGTATTTTGGCCACCTGATGGAGGGAACTGACTCACTGGAAATGTTGGAGAAATTTGATAGCAGGTAGAGAAGTGGGAGACAGAGAATGGGATGGTTGGATGTCATCATTGACTCAATATACATGAGTCTGAACAAACTCCAGGAAATAGTGAAGGAAAAGGAAGCCTGGTATGCTGCAGTCTATGGGGTTGCAAAGAGATGAATGTGACTCAGTGACTGAAGAACAGCAACAGGCACTGCATCTTTGACAAAAGAGGTAAAAATATGCAATGGAAAAAAAAAGACAATCTCTTCAATAAGTGGTTCTGGGAAAATTGGGCAGCTGTGTGTAGAAGAATGAAATTAGAACTCTTCCTAATACCATACACAAAAATAAACTCAAAATGGATTAAAAATCTAAATATAAGACCAGAAACTATGAATCTCATAGAGGAAAACATAGGCAGAATAACTTTTACATAAACAATAGCAAGATCTTCTATGACCCACCTCATAAAGTAATGGAATAAAAACAAAAACAAACAAATGGGACTGAAATAAACAAAATTTTTTTTTCACAATGAAGAAAATTACAAGCAGGATTAAAAGACAAGCCTTACAATGGGAGAAAGTAGTAGCAAATGAAACCACAAAAGATTAATCTCCAAACTATACAAGCAACTCATGCAGTTCAATATCAGAAAACCAAATAATTCAATGAAAAAGTTAGCAAAAGTCCTAAACAGACGTTTCTCCAAAGAAGATATCCAGAGAGCTAATAAACACATGAAAAAATGCTCAAAATTGCTCACTACAATTAGGTATTATCACACACCAATCAGAATGGCCATCATCAAAAAGTCTACAAGCAGTCTCGCATATCGGGTTATCATTATCATCTTTCTAAATTCCATATATATGTGTTAGTATACTGCTTTTTCTTTTTTTCTGGCTTACTTCACTCTGTATGATTGGCTCCAGTTTCATCCACCCCCAGAGAGATCATATGGGGAGGGTGGTGGGAGTGGAGTTCAGGGTTGGGAACTCATGTACACCTGTGGTGCATTCATGTCAATGTATGGAAAAACGAATACAGTATTGTAAAGTAAAAAAAAAAAATAAGATTTAAATTAAAAAAAAATAAAAATCTACAAGCAATAAATGCTGGAGAGGGTGTGGAGAACAGTGCACCCCCTTGCACTGTTTGTGGAAATACAAATTGACAGCCACCATGGAGAACAGTGAAGAAGAACAAAAAGTCTCTTGATGAAAGTGAAAATGGAGAGTCAAAAAGTTGGCTTAAAGATCAACATTCAGAAAACTAAGATCATGGCATCTGGTCCCATTACTTCATGGGAAATGGATGGGGAAACAGTGGAAACAGTGTCAGACAATTTTTCTGGGCTCCAAAATCACTGCAGGTGGTGATTGCAGCCATGAAATTAAAAGACACTTACTCCTTGGAAGGAAAGTTATGACCAATCTAGATAGCATATTAAAAAGCAGAGACATTACTTTGCCAACAAGGTCTATCTAGTCAAGGCTATGGTTTTTCCTGTGGTCATGTATGGATGTGAGAGTTGGACTGTGAAGAAAGCTGAGTGCCAAAGAAATGATGCTTTTGAACTGTGGTGTTGGAGAAGACTCATGAGAGTCCCTTGGACTGCAAGAACATCTAATCAGTCTATCCTAAAGGAAATCAGTCCTGGGTGTTCATTGGAAGGACTGATGCTGAAGCTGAAACTCCAATACTTTGGCCACCTGATGTGAAGAGTTGACTCATTGGAAAAGACTCTGATGCTGGGAAGGATTGGGGGCAGGAGGAGAAGGGGACGACAGAGGATGAGATGACTGGATGGCATCACCGACTCAATGGACATGAGTCTGAGTGACCTCCGGTAGTTGGTGATGGACAGGGAGGCCTGGCGTGCTGGGATTCATGGGGTCACAAAGAGTCAGACACGACTGAGTGACTGAACCGAACTGAACTGAACTGAATGGAGAACAGTTAGGAGATTCCTTTAAAAACTAGGAATAAAACTACCATGAAGGTGAAAATGAAGTAGTTCAGTCATGTCCAATTCTTTGCAACCCCGTGGACTATAGCCCACCAGGATCCTATGTTCATGGGATTTTCCAAGCAAGAGTACTGGAGTGGATTGTCATTTCCTTCTCCAAGGGATCTTCCTGACCCAGGGACAGATGCTTTACCATCTGAGCCACCAGGGAAGTCCTTAAAGCTACCATAGGACCCAATAATTCCACTATTTAGCATATATCTTCAGGAAACCATAACTGAAAAAGACATATGCACCCCATTGCTCACTGTAGCACTATTTATAATGGCTAGGGCATGGAAGCAACCTAGATGACTATGAATGGATAAAGAAGTTTTGGTACATTTATAGAATGGAATATTTCTCAGGTATAAAAAAGAACACTTTTGAGTCAGTTCTAGTGAGGTGGGTGAAACTTCAGCCTATAATGCAGACTGACGTAAGTCAGAAAGAGAAAAACAAATATCGTATATTAACACATATTATGTGGAATCTAGAAAGATGATACTGATAGTAATTTTTGAAGGCACCAAAGGAGACAAAGACATAAAGAATAAATATTTGGTCACAGTGGGTGAGGTAGAGGATGGGATGACTTGAGAGAGTAGTAATGAGGCATATACTTGACCATATGTAAAATAGTCAGTGGGAATTTTCTGGATGATGCCCTGATTTTGATTTAGCTAAAAAAACTAGTTTTCTTGTCTTAGAGTTTCATATAAATAGCAAAATGCAGTAAAAAATAGAAAATAATTGAGAAACTGTGTAAGGATATAAATGGATTCAATAACACTATGCATCAATAGGTTATAATCAGCCAACCACAGTATAATAATCATTATTTTCACATATCTGTGAAACATATACCAAGGTAAACAATATTTGGGGTCACCAAACACTTTTCATTTTGCCTTTTCATACTGTCCATGGGGTTCTCAAGGCAAGAATACTGAAGTGGTTTGCCATTCCCTTCTCTAGTGGACCACATTGTGTCAGGCCTCTCCACCATGACCTGGCCTACTTGGGTGGCTGCACACAGCATGGGTTAGTTTCACTGAATTAGACAAGGCTGTGGTTGGTATGATCAGATACACTAGTTGTCTGTGATTGTAGTTTCAGTCTGTCTGCCCTCTGATCCCCTTTCTCAGTGCCTACTGTCTTACTTGATTTTCTCTTACCTTGGAAGTGGGGTCTCTATACACGGCTGCTCCAGCATAGCACAGCCACTGCTCCTTACGTCTGATGCAGGTTAGCTCCTCTTGGCCACCATCCCTGACCTCGGTCGCGGGGTATCTCCTCTCAGCCACTGCCCATTCCCTCCAAGGCAGGGTAGTTCCTCTGGGCCGCCGCCTCTGACCTCCTGGGCGGAGTAGCTCCTCTTGACTGTGATCATGTGCCTTGTCAGCTGCTGCGCTCGCTCCTGCACCATGCAAAATGCTGGACTGGTGAATTACAGGCAGGAATCGAGGTTGTGGGGAGAAATATCAACAACCTCAGATATGCAGATAATACCACTCTAATGGCAGAAAGAAAATACAAACTAAAGAGCCTCTTGATGATGGTGAAAGAGAAGAGCAAAAAAGCTGGCTTTAAACTCAACTTTCAAAAAACTAAGTTCATGGCATCCAGTCCCATCACTTCATGGCATATAGAAGGGAGAAAAGTGGAAACAGTGACAGATTTTATCTTCTTGGGCTCCAGAATCACTGTGGATCATGATCACTGCCATGAGATTAAAAGACACTTGCCACTTGGAAGGAAAGCTATGACAGACCTAGACAGCATATTAAAATCAAAGACATCATTCTGATGACAAAAGTTCAGATATTTAATTCTATGGTTTTCTCAGTTGTCATCTAAGGATGTGAAAGTTGGACCATAAAGAATCTCTACACTGAAGAATTGATGCTTTCAAATTGTGGTGTCAGAGAATCCTCTTGAGAGTCCCTTGGATGGCACAGAAATAAAATGAGTCAATCCAAAGGAAATCAACCCTGGATACTCATTGGAAGAACTGATGCTAAGGTTAAAGTTCCAGTACTTTGGCCACCTGATGCCAAGACCTTACTCATTGGAAAAGACCATAATCCTTGGAAAGACTGAAGGCAAAGAGAGAAGAGGGTGGCAGAGGATGAGATATTTAGATAGACTCACGGGCCAGTTGGACATCAGTTTGAGCAAACTCCAGGTGATAAAGACAGGGAAGCCTGGTTTGCTAAATCCATGGGATTGAAAAGAGTGGGACATGACTTAGGGACTGAACAACAATAACAAATCCTATAACTATTGAAAAAGTTGAATTTTTAATTAATAGATTCATCAGAAAAGAAATATTCTGGCCTATATAACTTTACTATGGAATTATATATAACTTTTCTCTTTTTTTAATTTAAATTTATTTATTTTAATTGGAGACTAATTACTTTACAATATCGTATTGGTTTTGCCATATGTCGACATTAATCCACCACAGGTGTACATGTGTTCCTAATCCTGAACCCCCCTTGCCACCTCTCTCCCCATATCATCCATCTGGGTCACCCCAGTGCACCAGCC
>SJYA01000279.1:216582-255986 GCA_006410615.1 Neotragus moschatus
TGTTGATGACTCTTTAAAATATAGTAAAAGAAACAACAAAGAAATTAAAATACTACAGTAGAAAATATATAGCACAAAAGAAGGCAATAATAAGGAAAAAGATGAACAAAAAGACATATAGAGAGCACAAATAGCAAAATGGCAGTCTTAAATCCTGCCTTATCAGTAATTTCATTAAATGTAAATATACTAAATACTCCAAAAGACAGAGATTGACAAAATATATATAAAAACACAATCCAACTATATACCGTCTATGAGACACTTTAAAGTCACAATTGGTCGAAAGTAAAAGAACAGACATATACCATGTAAAAAGAAAGAAAAAAAGGTGGCTATACTAATATCAGACAAACTAGACTTTCAGCTATAAACTGTTCCTAGAAACAAAGAACATTTTATACTAACAAACAGGTCAATCCATCAAGAAAACATAACATTTAAGAAACGCCTGTGCGGCTTCTCTGCTAGCTCAGGGGTAAAGAATCTGCCTACCAATGCAGGAGACACAGGTTGGATCCCTCTCCAGGAAGATCCCACGTGCCACTGGGCAACTGTTGAGCCTGTGCTCTAGAGCCTAGAAGCTACAAGTACTGAATCTCCAGTGCCCTAGAGCCTGTGCTCCACAACAAGAGAAGCCACCACAATGAAAAGCCAGCAACTAGAGAAGGCCCTGGGGTGCAGCAATGAAGACCCAGCACAGCCAAAAAGAAAGAAACGTTAAAAAAAAGTAAATCTCCATACATTTTTAAAAAGGGAAGCACTTGTGTGCATAACAGCTGAACCCCAAAATAGCAAAAACTGACAGAATCAAAGGAGAAAACTAAACAATTCAACAATAATAACTGGAGATTTCAACACTCTCACTTTCCGTAATGGATAGAATAAGGCAGATGATCAACAAGGAAAAAGAAGTCGAGAACAACACCAATATTCAACTAGACCCAACACATCTGTGGAACATTTGCACTCAACATGGTCAAATACACATTCTTTCCAAATGCACATGGAACATTTTTCAGGATAAATCATACATTAGGCCACCAAGCAAGCTCTCAATAAATTTAAAAGTAATAAAATCATACAAAGTATGTTCTCCAACCACAATGGAATCAAATTAGGAACCAATAATAGAAGGAACTATGTGCAGAATACATCATGAGAAACGCTGGACTGGAAGAAACACAAGCTGGAATCAAGATTGCCAGGAGAAATATCAATAACCTCAGATATGCACATGACACCACCCTTATGGCAGAAAGTGAAGAGGAACTAAAGAGCCTCTCGATGAAAGTGAAAGAGGAGAGTGAAAAAGTTGGCTTAAAGCTCAACATTCAGAAAACAAAGATCATGGCATCTGGTCCCATCACTTCATGGGAAATGGATGGGGAAACAGTGGAAACAGTGTCAGACTTTATTTTGGGGGGCTCCAAAATAACTGCAGATGGTGACTGCAGCCATAAAATTAAAAGACGCTTACTCCTTGGAAGAAAAGTTATAACCAACCTAGATATTCAAAAGCAGAAACATTACTTTGCCGACTAAGGTCCGTCTAGTCAAGGCTATGGTTTTTCCTGTGGTCATGTATGGATGTCAGAGTTGGACTGTGAAGAAAGCTGAGCACCAAAGAATTGATGTTTTTGAACTGTGGTGTTGGAGAAGACTCTTGAGAGTCCCTTGGACTGCAAGGAGATCCAACCAGTCCATTCTGAAGGAGATCGGCCCTGGGATTTCTTTGGAAGGAATGATGCTAAAGCTGAAACTCCAGTACTTTGGCCACCCCATGCGAAGAGTTGACTCATTGGAAAAGACTCTGATGCTGGGAGGGATCGGGGGCAGGAGGAGAAGGGGACGACAGAGGATGAGATGGCTGGATGGCATCACCGACTCAATGGACATGAGTCTGAGTGAACTCCGGGAGTTGGTGATGGACAGGGAGGCCTGGCGTGCTGCGATTCATGGGGTCGCAAAGAGTCAGACACGACTGAGCGACTGAACTGAACTGAACTGAACTGAGGGAGTGTAAGTAATCTAGGGATGATTTAAAGTATATAGGAAGTTGTGCACAGGCTATATACAAATACTGTTACACCATTTTATTTCTATAAGGAACCTGAGCATTGGAAGATTTTGATATCTATTGGGATCCTGGAACCAACCCCTCACATATATTGAAGGATGACTACATTAAAATAAAATAAGTAAAAAATTTAAAAAAAAGAACTTGTAGTTTCTAAACTATCTTTTAGTATTTCATTCTGGCTGCCTTTATCATCAGTGTCCATTAAAGTTAACCATTAATACCATAACTCTCATAATAATAAGGGGTCAGGAGTTTTTAGCAAGAGAGGTGGTCATAATTCATTATCGCTACATCAGTTCATTAAAACAGGTCAGAAACTCAAATGGCTAAAGGATTCAGATGAGTGACATAATTATTGCCTCAAGACAGGTGAGGGTACAGTAGGGAAAGAGGTCACTACTGTGACCCGGAACACACAGGCTGATTTACGGGGGATGCTGCCAGCTTCAGACAGACGCTGTCACGTGGGAGTGTGGGCCACTGCAGCCAGATCTTCCAACTTTTCAAAAGATGCCTGTTAAGCTAGCTTTGTTTTATTTTGCTCTTACATGATATTACTGGGAAACCAACTGAAAAGTTTTAAAATACAGGGAGAAACTATGCTAAGTGAACTAAAATGGGTGGACCTAGTGTGTGCCTGCTCAGTCGCTTCAGGCGTGTCCAACCCTATGACCCCGTGGACCAGAGCCTGCCAGGCTCCTCTGTCCATGGGGATTCTCCAGGCAAGAATTCTGGAGTGGTGGCCATGCCCTTCTCCAGGGCATCTTTCTGACCCAGGGACTGAACCAGCATCTCTACTGTCTCCTGAATTGGCAGGTGAGGTGTTCACCACCAGTGCCATCTGGGAAGCTCAGTGAAACAGATCAACAGCTAAATTCAGTCCATGGACTACTTGCTATCACCTTCTTCCTTAAACCCCAAAATTAATGTTCCCTGGAATATTATAGCAAACAGAGAAACAGCAGATACAGCAATTTCATCTTTAAAGTTCCTCAACAAACCATCCCATCTGTGCTGTGTGAAAAAAAGTCAGACAATTTTTAAATATGCTCATTGTTAAAAAAAAAAATTCTACAGACAAGATAAAGAAAATTATGAAAATACTGAAATCTCCATCCAATTCACATTAGATTTTTTATGTTAATTTTTAGAAGTCTTTTTTATTAAAATACAAAATATCTTATAATTTCATTTATATTTTTTTTAAAAAATTATTTTGTATTGAAGTATAGTTGATTAATAATGTATTAGTATAGCAAAGTGGTTCAATTATACAAATTCTTTTTCAAATTCTTTTCCTATTTAGGGAAAATTTCAGAAATCTACTTTTGCAAATTCACAATACAATATTGTATTGTGAGCGGAGGAAAAAAAAAAAAAACCTTTTACTTGTATTTTGATTCTGAAGTTTAGTCCTGTTTGTGCCCATTACAGGACATTATTAGTACATTCTCTTGCCCTGGGTCACAAGAACCATGCTGATGCTAAGACAGAGCATCTAGACATTTAAACATCTCCTCTAGGAGTGAGATTTTTTTTAACCAACAGAATCCAACTTACTATATAGCTTATTTATTTTATTTTATGTTTATTTATTTTTAAATCTACTTTTCCTTCCCCAAAGTAACTCCCACACTCATATTTATTGTTTATGAAAGTTTAATTTCGTAGATAAGTAAAAAGAAAAACAAGTTCATTAATCTAACTCATATTTGAATGTGACTCAACTAAATTTTTAATTTGAAACAGAATGAAAAACTCACAAACTATGATGGATAACACGTGAAGCAGTAAACCAAAATGAGAGTTTCTCTGACATTTTGACTTAGAGATTCAAAACCAGCTATGAACACATGTATTTTAGTATCAGATATCACTAAACAAAAAAATCCAAAATTTAAAAATACAATTGCAGATGGCAGCCAGTTTTGACTCTTCCCTCTTTTTGTACCCTACAGCCAGTCTGTCAGCAAAAATGATGGGTTCTTGTTCCTAAATATTTTTCAGGCATTATTAATTTATTTAATAAATATATAGAGAATATTTAATAAATATCAGACACTGTTTTGGCAGCAATGACATAAGAGTGAGCAAAACAGACAAAGTCTTGGCCTCTTGAGCATGTGTTCTATGATGCAATATTGCTATCGGAAAAATAAATCAGGACAAGAAAATGTTAGAGAATACTTCAGACGGGATTACAACGCATGGAGGTAATATTTGATCAAAGCAAAAGTGATGCGTAAAACTGAGCCTTTCTCAAGGTGTGTGCAAAGGACCTGAGATCCTCTCTGTATCAAGAGTTATATCTAGTATTTCCTTTATTTATACCTTTGCTGGTAACTAAAATGCCCACCACCCTCTCTGCTGCCTTTTGGAATCCAATCAGTTCCTTGCAGCTTCATGGCCAGCTCTCTTGCTTCCTTTGATCTGCACCAAATATCACTGCACTTAGAATCTAAAAGAGAAATGAAGTGAAACTTTTAGAACCTCTAATATGAGCCATATCCCTGCCCATAGCCTTCTATATATTATCTCACTTAACAGTCATGCTACNGGACAGGGAGGCCTGGCGTGCTGGGATTCATGGGGTCACAAAGAGTCAGACACGACTGAGTGACTGAACCGAACTGAACTGAACTGAATGGAGAACAGTTAGGAGATTCCTTTAAAAACTAGGAATAAAACTACCATGAAGGTGAAAATGAAGTAGTTCAGTCATGTCCAATTCTTTGCAACCCCGTGGACTATAGCCCACCAGGATCCTATGTTCATGGGATTTTCCAAGCAAGAGTACTGGAGTGGATTGTCATTTCCTTCTCCAAGGGATCTTCCTGACCCAGGGACAGATGCTTTACCATCTGAGCCACCAGGGAAGTCCTTAAAGCTACCATAGGACCCAATAATTCCACTATTTAGCATATATCTTCAGGAAACCATAACTGAAAAAGACATATGCACCCCATTGCTCACTGTAGCACTATTTATAATGGCTAGGGCATGGAAGCAACCTAGATGACTATGAATGGATAAAGAAGTTTTGGTACATTTATAGAATGGAATATTTCTCAGGTATAAAAAAGAACACTTTTGAGTCAGTTCTAGTGAGGTGGGTGAAACTTCAGCCTATAATGCAGACTGACGTAAGTCAGAAAGAGAAAAACAAATATCGTATATTAACACATATTATGTGGAATCTAGAAAGATGATACTGATAGTAATTTTTGAAGGCACCAAAGGAGACAAAGACATAAAGAATAAATATTTGGTCACAGTGGGTGAGGTAGAGGATGGGATGACTTGAGAGAGTAGTAATGAGGCATATACTTGACCATATGTAAAATAGTCAGTGGGAATTTTCTGGATGATGCCCTGATTTTGATTTAGCTAAAAAAACTAGTTTTCTTGTCTTAGAGTTTCATATAAATAGCAAAATGCAGTAAAAAATAGAAAATAATTGAGAAACTGTGTAAGGATATAAATGGATTCAATAACACTATGCATCAATAGGTTATAATCAGCCAACCACAGTATAATAATCATTATTTTCACATATCTGTGAAACATATACCAAGGTAAACAATATTTGGGGTCACCAAACACTTTTCATTTTGCCTTTTCATACTGTCCATGGGGTTCTCAAGGCAAGAATACTGAAGTGGTTTGCCATTCCCTTCTCTAGTGGACCACATTGTGTCAGGCCTCTCCACCATGACCTGGCCTACTTGGGTGGCTGCACACAGCATGGGTTAGTTTCACTGAATTAGACAAGGCTGTGGTTGGTATGATCAGATACACTAGTTGTCTGTGATTGTAGTTTCAGTCTGTCTGCCCTCTGATCCCCTTTCTCAGTGCCTACTGTCTTACTTGATTTTCTCTTACCTTGGAAGTGGGGNGTGTCAGGCCTCTCCACCATGACCTGGCCTACTTGGGTGGCTGCACACAGCATGGGTTAGTTTCACTGAATTAGACAAGGCTGTGGTTGGTATGATCAGATACACTAGTTGTCTGTGATTGTAGTTTCAGTCTGTCTGCCCTCTGATCCCCTTTCTCAGTGCCTACTGTCTTACTTGATTTTCTCTTACCTTGGAAGTGGGGTCTCTATACACGGCTGCTCCAGCATAGCACAGCCACTGCTCCTTACGTCTGATGCAGGTTAGCTCCTCTTGGCCACCATCCCTGACCTCGGTCGCGGGGTATCTCCTCTCAGCCACTGCCCATTCCCTCCAAGGCAGGGTAGTTCCTCTGGGCCGCCGCCTCTGACCTCCTGGGCGGAGTAGCTCCTCTTGACTGTGATCATGTGCCTTGTCAGCTGCTGCGCTCGCTCCTGCACCATGCAAAATGCTGGACTGGTGAATTACAGGCAGGAATCGAGGTTGTGGGGAGAAATATCAACAACCTCAGATATGCAGATAATACCACTCTAATGGCAGAAAGAAAATACAAACTAAAGAGCCTCTTGATGATGGTGAAAGAGAAGAGCAAAAAAGCTGGCTTTAAACTCAACTTTCAAAAAACTAAGTTCATGGCATCCAGTCCCATCACTTCATGGCATATAGAAGGGAGAAAAGTGGAAACAGTGACAGATTTTATCTTCTTGGGCTCCAGAATCACTGTGGATCATGATCACTGCCATGAGATTAAAAGACACTTGCCACTTGGAAGGAAAGCTATGACAGACCTAGACAGCATATTAAAATCAAAGACATCATTCTGATGACAAAAGTTCAGATATTTAATTCTATGGTTTTCTCAGTTGTCATCTAAGGATGTGAAAGTTGGACCATAAAGAATCTCTACACTGAAGAATTGATGCTTTCAAATTGTGGTGTCAGAGAATCCTCTTGAGAGTCCCTTGGATGGCACAGAAATAAAATGAGTCAATCCAAAGGAAATCAACCCTGGATACTCATTGGAAGAACTGATGCTAAGGTTAAAGTTCCAGTACTTTGGCCACCTGATGCCAAGACCTTACTCATTGGAAAAGACCATAATCCTTGGAAAGACTGAAGGCAAAGAGAGAAGAGGGTGGCAGAGGATGAGATATTTAGATAGACTCACGGGCCAGTTGGACATCAGTTTGAGCAAACTCCAGGTGATAAAGACAGGGAAGCCTGGTTTGCTAAATCCATGGGATTGAAAAGAGTGGGACATGACTTAGGGACTGAACAACAATAACAAATCCTATAACTATTGAAAAAGTTGAATTTTTAATTAATAGATTCATCAGAAAAGAAATATTCTGGCCTATATAACTTTACTATGGAATTATATATAACTTTTCTCTTTTTTTAATTTAAATTTATTTATTTTAATTGGAGACTAATTACTTTACAATATCGTATTGGTTTTGCCATATGTCGACATTAATCCACCACAGGTGTACATGTGTTCCTAATCCTGAACCCCCCTTGCCACCTCTCTCCCCATATCATCCATCTGGGTCACCCCAGTGCACCAGCCGCAAGCATCTTGTATCCTGCATCAAACCTAGACCGGCGATTCATTTCTTCTATGATATTATACATTTTTCAATGCCATTCTCCCAAATCATCCCATCCTCGCCTTCTCCCACAGAGTCCAAAAAAACTCTTATATACATCTATGTCTCTTTTGCTCTCGCACATACAGGATAATTGTTACCATCTTTCTAAATTCCATATATATGTGTTAGTATACTGTATTGGTGTTTTTCTTTCTGGCTTACTTCACTCTGTATAATCAGCTCCAGTTTCATCTACCTCATTAGAACTGACTCAAATGTATTCTTTTTAATGGCTGAGTAATACCCCATTGTGTATATGTACCACAGCTTTCTTATCCATTCATCTGCTGATGGACATCTAGGTTGCTTCCATATCCTGGCTATTGTAAACAGTGCNTCATTAGAACTGATTCAAATGTATTCTTTTTAATGGCTGAGTAATACCCCATTGTGTATATGTACCACAGCTTTCTTATCCATTCATCTGCTGATGGACATCTAGGTTGCTTCCATATCCTGGCTATTGTAAACAGTGCCGTGATGAACATTGGGGTACACGTGTCTCTTTCAATTCTGGTTTCCTCGGTGTGTATGCCTAGCAGTGGGATTGCTGGCTCATAAGGCAGTTCTATTTCCAGGTTTTTAAGGAATCTCCACACTGTTCTCCATAGTGGCTGTACTAGTTTGCATTCCCACCAACAGTGTAAGAGGATTTCCTTTTCTCCACACCCTCTCCAGCATTTATTGCTTGTAGACTTTTGGATGGCAGCCATTCTGACTGGCGTGAAATGGTACCTCATCGTGGTTTTGATTTGCATTTCTCTGATAATGAGTGATGTTGAGCATCTTTTCATGTGTTTGTTAGCCATCTGTGTGTCTTCTTTGGAGAAATGTCTATTTAGTTCTTTGGCTCATTTTTTTGATTGGGTCATTTATTTTTCTGGAATTGAGCTGCAGGAGTTGCTTGTATATGTTTGAGATTAGTTGTTTGTCAGTTGCTTCATTTGCTATTATTTTCTCCCATTGTGAAGGCTGTCTTTTCACCTTGCTTATAGTTTCCTTTGTTGTGCAGAAGCCTTTAATTTTAATTAGGTCCCATTTGGTTATTTTTGCTTTCATTTCTAGTATTCTGGAGGGTGGGTCATAGAGGATCCTGCTGTGATTTATGTCAGAGAGTGGTTTGCCTGTGTTCTCCTCTGGGAGTTTTATAGTTGGAGGCTGAACAATACGCTTCTGAATAACCAACAAATCACAGAACAAATCAAAAAAGAAATAAAAATATGCATGGAAATGAATGAAAATGAAAACACAACAACCTCAAACCTGTGGGACACTGTAAAAGCAGTGCTAAGGGGAAAGTTCATAGCAATACAGGCATACCTCAAGAAACAAGAAAAAGTCAAATAAATAACCTAACTCTACACCTAAAGCAACTAGAAAAGGAAGAAATGGAGAACCCCAGGGTTAGTAGAAGAAAATAAATCTTACAAATTAAGGCAGAAATAAATGCAAAAGAAGCAACAGAGATCATAGCAA
Source organism: Neotragus moschatus (assembly GCA_006410615.1). NCBI lineage: Eukaryota > Metazoa > Chordata > Mammalia > Artiodactyla > Bovidae > Neotragus > Neotragus moschatus. The sequence continues at coordinate 225,687 of SJYA01000279.1, forward strand.
AAATCAACAAAGCCAAAATCTGGTTCTTTGAAAGGATAAATAAAATTGATAACTTTTCAAAATAATTAACATCAAATATTTATCATCTCCTCTAGAAAACAGACGAGGAAGGGATACTTCTCTATTTATTTAAAGAAGGCAAAAGCTAAGAGTATCAGGAAGTGAAGGAAGTGAAAGGAAAGGGGAGTGTGAGAACATTAGACAGGGAAAAAAGAGGAAACAAAAAAGAAAATTAAGACATTAGCATTTCTCATTTATAAAAAAGTAAAAATTATTTAAAATATTAGAAAATATGATTCATCAATACTTGATAATTATACTGTACATCATGACTATATGAGGTTCATTCCAGTGATATAAGGACTATTTAATATTTGAAAATCAATCAGTATAATCTACCATATAGCAAGCTAAAGAAAAAAATCACTTGATTATATATAATTTGATGTAGGCAAAGCACTGGACAAATCTCAACACATATTTATAATTAAAAACTTTCAGAAAAGGCAAGGAAAATAAATGAAGTATCTTAACTTAGCAAAGAACAACAAAAACTACAGCGATCTACTGTATGTTCTATAGTACACACTTTTACTTAAAGGTGAAAGACCAAAACTGTTCCACCTGAGAACAGGAAAAAGGCAAAGAAGTCTGATCTCACTGTTCTCACTCAATAAAGTATTATAATTATTGCACAGTGTACATTGTTCAGTAAAGCAAAAAGAGGAAAAAGTTATATAGATTATATTGGAACGATAAGATAGTCCTTATTTGCAGATGGCATAATTATCTGTGAGGATAATCCAATGTAATACAGGAATTTTCCAAAAATTAATGAGCTAAACAGCTACTAGATAAAAATGTACTGAAAATAAGAAAAAAGAAAATTAATTTCATTTTTATATACTAAAAAGTAGACAGAAGTTTGGCTTAAAGACATACTTTACGTGTTTTGTTAAATAAACATGTACGTGGTGGATTCATGTTCATGTATGGCAAAATCAATACAATATTGTAAAGTAATTATCCTCCAATCATAATAAATAAATTTAAATTAAAAAATAAAATAAAATAAATAAACATGTAGATAAACCTATTTAATACAATTATTGCTTTAACATTTTATAAACACTTAAAATGAGGATTTTTTTCTTATAAATAATATAAGAGAATGCTGGGCACCAGGAAATTCAGTTTCATTCCTTTTACTTAGGTAAAGAAGAAATGAAATGTTCTACTCATGTATTTATTGAGATTTATTATATCTTAAAAAATGTTAAAACATTAGTAGTGAAAAATTTCAGTTGAAAAATTCTAATGAGTATTTAACTTACATGTTATGATTTTTCAATTTTCTATACCTTTTCATAAAGTTGTTTTGAAACCATAGAAATAGTATTATTTATTTTGAGGAAAAAATTCAGGTAAATAATAATTTGATAAAATCAAAATTAAAATGTAATAAGAAAGAAATGACTTAACAGCAAAACCCTTTTAAATATTTAAATATTTGACAAAATTTCAGCTCCAATAGCTTGGACTTCCCCAAACATTCAACAAATTATAGATGTGTTAGTCTATTTATGTTTAATTGATTTTCGGTAGAGACGCCAAGACAATTCAATAGGGAAAGAACATTCATTCCACATATGGCTCTGGGACAGTGGACTTCGAGATGCAAAATAGTAAATATGGACCCTTATATCACATCATAAACAAAAATTAACTCAAACTGGCTTGTGGACTTAAATGTAAAAGTTAAAAATATACAACTATTAGAATAAATCATAGATGTAAGTCTTTGTGATTTGAGTTAGGCAGTGGTTTCTTAGATATGACTCCAAAACTACAAGTGACTAAATAAAAAATAGAGATATTAAACCACAAATATGGAAAGATTTATATTCCAAATGATATCACAAAAACAGTGAAAAGGCAACAGAAAGAATGATTGAAATATTTACAAATAATGTGTTTAATGGAGAACTTATACTCAGAGTACATAAAGAACTGTGCAATGAATAGTAAAGAGACAAACAACTGCATTACAAATGGGCAAATTATCACCTCGCATCATTCAGAATGTTCATCATTAAATAGTCTACAAACAGTAAATACTGGAGAGGGTGTGGAGAAGAGGTAATGCTCCTACACTGCTGCTGGTATGTAAATTGGTACAGCCTCTATGGAAAACAATATGGAAGTTTCTAAAAAACAAAATCAAAACTAAAAATAGTCTGTCATATGATCCAGCAAGCCTATTCCTGGTTATATATATGAAGAAAACAAAAAAAGCCCATCTGAAAAAATATTCACAGCAGCACTCTTTATAATAGCAAAGACATGAAACAACCCAAGTGCCCATAAACAGATGACTGGCTTAAGAAGATGTGGTGCAAGAATACAATGAATAATTCTTGATCATAAAAGAGTAATGAAATATAGCCATTTACTGAAACATGGGTGGCCTTAGAGAATACTATACTTAGTGAAGTAAATCAGAAAATGACAAATACTCTATGATATTCATTATATCTGGAATCTAAGAAATAACATAAATGAATTTACACAAAGCAGAAACAGAGTCACAGACATAGAAAACAAACTTACAGTTATCAAAGGAGAAAACAAGGAAAAGAGGAGTGAATTAAGAGTATGAGATTAACAGATCTAAGCTATGGTATACATGAAGCCAATAAGCAACAAAAATTCACCACAAAATTAAATCACTATGCTTTAATTAAAAGTGGGCAGATTATTTGAATAGAGACTCTCCAAACAAGATACACAAATAGTGAACAAACTCTTGGGAATATGCTGCACATATCATTAACAGTGCAAGCATGTAAGTCACTTCAGTTGTGTCCAACTCTTTATGATGCTAATCAAAACTTCAAAGAGATATTACTTTACACACACTAGGTGGACTATAATTAAAAAGTCAGAGAATTGTAACTGTTGGTGGTGATATGGATACATTGGAACTCATACACTGCTCATGGGTATGTAAAATGAGATAGTCACTTGAAAAATAGTTTGATATTTTCTTAAAAAATTAATTATGAAGTTGTCTATGACCCTGAAATTTTACTCCCAGGTAGATATCCAAGAGAAAGGCAATATAAATCTACACAAAAATTTAGACACTAATATTTTTTATAGCCAAAAGGTAGAAACAAGCTAAATATCTATCAGCTGTTTAATGGATAAACAAAATGTGGTATGTCCATGTATTGGAATATTTGTCGTCAATAAAAATAAATGAAGTATTGAAAACATATGCTGCAACATGGATGCAGCTTAGAAATGTGAGGCTAAGTGAAAAATAAGGCAGTTACAGAAGAGCACATACTGTATGATTTAATTTAAATGAAATATACAGAATGGGCAATAGATAGAAAAAAATAGGTTAGTGTTTGCTAAGTGGTAACATGAGGGAGGAGGGTAAATGGGAGTAACTGCTAATGGCTTTATTTCTTTTTGAGATGAAGAAAATGATCTAAATTAGATTGTAGTGATAATTGAGCAACTTTCCATAAAGTAAATTCTAAAAACTACTATGTGTACTTTAAGTGGGTAAATTTTATGGCATGTGATTTATCGCTTAAGAAACATGTCAAAAACAATTACATTTATTATTCTGTTCAATTTTGCAAACACAAAGAGCAAGAGAAATAGTTCTAACAGTTTGTGGAAGGCATTCTTCTGAATCACAACCAAGAAGACACTACCCCACGCCTCAGACTATCTGAGATATTATCTATTTCAAATATTTTACCTCATTGTCCCTTGGGCACTTGTACTTGTTTGAAGATGTAATATGCCTTTTCTGTTTGACATTTATGATTACAATAACCTTAACCACTGGTTCTTTGATCAAGTTCAGCTTTTGATTGCCATAACTCTTTTTCAAGTGTCTTTCATACTTAGATATGTCTAAAAGTAGTCGTTTACAGAAAAGAAAAAGAAAAGGTTTGAAGATAAGACCTATAAATATAAACATTTTTTCTTGTCAGTACATTTCTTTCTACAGAAAAAAAAAAAAAAAAAAAGATGATTTTGACAGATTTCACTAAGGACAACAGCTAATGATACATGGATGTCCTGGGCTCCCATGCACTTCATTCAAAGTGCTCTCCTTGTGTGGACACATACTGGCCTCATGAGACTGAGACATTGTAATGGTGCTGTTGTGGGGGCAGCTGGTGAGGAGGTGTGAGCTTCCATGTCAGGTTCTGGTGTCAGTCCTGCACAGCAGATTGCTAGTTATGGCTACTTAAGCAAGTAAGCTTCCTTTGTCATTTGAAAATCAAGGAATTAAGCCCTACTTTTATTTATTTATTTTTAATTAAAGTGTAGCTGATTTACAATGCTGTGTTTGTTTCCACCTAATATGTATATGTAAGCCCTACTTTAAGAGCACAAGGGAATGAAAATCTATGTGTAGTACCTTACACTAATGTTTCCTGGATGGATTGGTGCCCAGGGTATACCCAGCTGCCTCCTTTTTCTAGATTTTGGATCAGCTTTTTGAAAGCACTTCAGTCATTTACTAAGGCTGTCTGAATGATGTACAAAGTACTAACATGCTATTTTTCAGCATTTCATTATTAATACTTTTCTATAGTTGGTTAAAAAATAACCAAAAATGAGGCCAACATATCCGAAGAATTCTGTCTACAGATTTTATTAAAGCAAATCTGTAGATTTACAGGAGTCATGACATATATTTGACTCTAAAGTGGTTGTTCTAATTCACGTCACCTAGAAACCATTTATTTAACAAAGTGTTTTATATTTTTCTCTATTATTTTATTTTTTCTCTTGATCAATGAACTAGGGTAAGATTGTTACGCGTTGTAAGATAACTTCCTGGTAGTCCAGTGGTTAAGACTTCACCTTCCAATGCAGAAGGTTTGGGTTTGAGCCCTGGTTAAGGAGCTAAGATCCAACATAAAGCAGAAGCAATACTGTAACAAATTCAATAAAGACTTTAAAATTATCCACATCCAAAAAAAATCATAAAGAAAAAGTTAGTTGTGAAATTCTGCCAAAATTGTCAAAGTAGATGTAATTATTTTTTTAAATCTCTCCAATTGCCTTTACTCTGCCATCCCAATTAATTTGTTTACACTTGGAACATTACCACCTCTAGTTCCTTAACAGACATAGCATTACACTTCCATTTCCTGGAAGCAATTCTGATATTTCATTGCATTGTGCAAATGCTCTTCTTATAGTGATGTTTTTAATGCAAAAGGCAGGCAACAAATGTTCTCAATTATTTTTAAACATATCCAAATCACAGAGGAGATATTTACAAAGTTGAAGGAATATAATGTTTGCAATTTCTCTCTCCTGTAAAAATACACCAGAGTCAACCACTTCTGTATAAATATCAAGAGTGATCTGTGTAACTTTTTGACTCAAGCATTTCTAATAAGACTCATTTTAGCAATGCCTGGAAGTAAAACAGTTTCTTTCTTTCCTTCTTTTTTTATTTTTCTAAGCAGGTAGAGCCAACACATAAAAGTTTGTTTATTTTCCCATTCATGCATTTATGTATGAATTTATCACACAGCAGAAGCTATCATTTGATCCTAAACACAATGATTTTTTCTTAGGGATATTCTTGATCCTTATCTCCTGAACAGTGTTGTGAATGTCCATNGTCATTTGAAAATCAAGGAATTAAGCCCTACTTTTATTTATTTATTTTTAATTAAAGTGTAGCTGATTTACAATGCTGTGTTTGTTTCCACCTAATATGTATATGTAAGCCCTACTTTAAGAGCACAAGGGAATGAAAATCTATGTGTAGTACCTTACACTAATGTTTCCTGGATGGATTGGTGCCCAGGGTATACCCAGCTGCCTCCTTTTTCTAGATTTTGGATCAGCTTTTTGAAAGCACTTCAGTCATTTACTAAGGCTGTCTGAATGATGTACAAAGTACTAACATGCTATTTTTCAGCATTTCATTATTAATACTTTTCTATAGTTGGTTAAAAAATAACCAAAAATGAGGCCAACATATCCGAAGAATTCTGTCTACAGATTTTATTAAAGCAAATCTGTAGATTTACAGGAGTCATGACATATATTTGACTCTAAAGTGGTTGTTCTAATTCACGTCACCTAGAAACCATTTATTTAACAAAGTGTTTTATATTTTTCTCTATTATTTTATTTTTTCTCTTGATCAATGAACTAGGGTAAGATTGTTACGCGTTGTAAGATAACTTCCTGGTAGTCCAGTGGTTAAGACTTCACCTTCCAATGCAGAAGGTTTGGGTTTGAGCCCTGGTTAAGGAGCTAAGATCCAACATAAAGCAGAAGCAATACTGTAACAAATTCAATAAAGACTTTAAAATTATCCACATCCAAAAAAAATCATAAAGAAAAAGTTAGTTGTGAAATTCTGCCAAAATTGTCAAAGTAGATGTAATTATTTTTTTAAATCTCTCCAATTGCCTTTACTCTGCCATCCCAATTAATTTGTTTACACTTGGAACATTACCACCTCTAGTTCCTTAACAGACATAGCATTACACTTCCATTTCCTGGAAGCAATTCTGATATTTCATTGCATTGTGCAAATGCTCTTCTTATAGTGATGTTTTTAATGCAAAAGGCAGGCAACAAATGTTCTCAATTATTTTTAAACATATCCAAATCACAGAGGAGATATTTACAAAGTTGAAGGAATATAATGTTTGCAATTTCTCTCTCCTGTAAAAATACACCAGAGTCAACCACTTCTGTATAAATATCAAGAGTGATCTGTGTAACTTTTTGACTCAAGCATTTCTAATAAGACTCATTTTAGCAATGCCTGGAAGTAAAACAGTTTCTTTCTTTCCTTCTTTTTTTATTTTTCTAAGCAGGTAGAGCCAACACATAAAAGTTTGTTTATTTTCCCATTCATGCATTTATGTATGAATTTATCACACAGCAGAAGCTATCATTTGATCCTAAACACAATGATTTTTTCTTAGGGATATTCTTGATCCTTATCTCCTGAACAGTGTTGTGAATGTCCATCCATAGTTTATCAGGCACACTGTCTATCAGATCTAGTCCCTTAAATCTATTTCTCACTTCCACTGTATAGTCATAAGGGATTTCATTTAGCTCATACCTGAATGGTCTACTGGTTTTCCCCACTTTCTTCAATTTCAGTCTGAATTTGCCAATAAGGAGTTCATGATCCGAGCCACAGTCTTGTTTTTGCTGACTGTATAGAGCTTCTTCATTTTTGGCTGCAAAGAATGTAATCAATCTGATTTCAATGTCGACTATCTGTGATGTCCATGTGTAGAGTCTTCTGTTGTGTTGTTGAAAGAGGGTGTTTCCTATGACCAGTGCATTCTCTTGGCAGAAGAAACTGAAGAATAACTAAAGAGCCTCTTGATGAAAGTGAAAGAAAAGAGTAAAAATGTTGGCTTAAAGCTCAACATTCAGAAAACCAAGATCAATGCATCAATGCATCATTTCATGGCAGATAGATGAGGAAACAGTGGAAACAGTCGCTGACTTTATTTTTCTGGGCTCCAAAATCACTGCAGATGCTGACTGCAGCCATAAAATCGAAAGATGCTTATTCCTTGGATGAAAAGTTATGACCAACCTAGACAACATATTAAAAAACAGAGACAATACTTTGTCAACAAAGGTCCATATAGTCAAGGCTATGGTTTTTCCAGTGATCATGTGTGGATGTGACAGTTGGACTATGAAGAAAGCTGAGCGCCGAATAACTGATGCTTTTGAACTGTGGTGTTAAAGAAGACTCTTGAGAGTCCTTTGGACTGCAAGGAGATCCAACCAGTCCATCCTAAAGGAGATCAGTCCTGGGTGTTCATTGGAATGACCAATGTTGAAGGTGAATACTTTGGCCACCTGCTGTGAAGAGCTGACTCATTGGAAAAGACCCTGATGCTGGGAAAGATTGAGGGCAGGAGGAGAAGGAGATGACAGAGGATGAGATGGCTGGATGACATCATTGACTTGATGGACATGGGTTTGGGTGGACTCTGGAAGTTGGTGATGGACAGGGAGACTTGGCATGCTGCAGTTCATGGGGTTGCAAAGAGTCAGACATGACTGAGCCAGTGAACTGAACTGAACACCGATTTCAATTCCTCCTCAAAATTCTAAATGAAATGTGTCACAAATAAAAAATACCCCAAACTGGAGAATATCTGAACCTCCTCAACTCTCAACTACATAGCCATAAATGTCAATGAATTTGCATCCTTTAGAATAGCATTCCCTTCTGGGTGGTGGAGATACCTATCTTTATTATCCTCTGCTTCATGCACTAGAACGCTTTTTAGGAAATCACTCATCCTCCCAGCACTTAATGAAAAATTGGAATTTTACATCTAATGAAGTAAGCCAGTCCATTTTAATTCCAGGTTTAATTTTCCTTGGACATAGAGAGCAAACACCTCTGCAGTGGGAAAAAGAAAAAAATCTGTAATAATTATTCTTACTCTTATATCATGCCCAAGTTCCCTTATCAAGGGATAGATCTTCACTTCAACAAGCTAGAGGACTGAAGCCTTGCTTCAGTGTGGGGACCAGAACAGTCTTCACAAGTCAGTCACCCTAATGGAAGTCAGGCTATCAACTCTTGCAAGTTGGAACCACTTATTCTTTTTTTAAGGTACTTTTTGTCTTGACTCCAACCTGACTCCAACAGAAAAAGAGAGAGTGAGAATGAGGAATTTTACTTTGGCACAGCTTCATTTGAGGCAAAATAGCATCAGTAACACTCCATTTATTTTGCATCATGCAATATTCAGTTTCTGCACAGCAAGATGGAAGACTAGGTCCCTAACTTTCTCTCCTAGAATCCTTTAATATTAATAGTTTGTAGTAGGGATTAAAAGCTGCTCTGAGGGGAGCATACAGACTCCTCCTTGTTTAGTGAATTCTCCCAACTACCTCTTTCTTTCCATCATTAAGTACTTTAAGTTGAACTATACACATGAGGGGTTTATTGATTAATAACTATTTTTTATCATAAGACTTGCTGTGGTAATTTTGTGAAGATAAAGAATTTTAGAATTTCATAAAATCTCAACTAGCATACACAGAGATACTATATATACTATATATATATAGTATCATATATATCATCTAAAATCTAAAACAAAGAAAAAAGTAGTAATTGTAAAGTAGCAATGTAAATTACATGTTTTAAACCAACTTTACTTTTTCAATTCTGATTCTTTTAATTCTAGTTCATTTGCTTTCTCTTAAATAGTATATTGCAAAACTAGACTCCTAGATGCCATTTATTATTGTAAAAGAAATATTTATGATCATTTTGCATTTTAACTTTAGCTTTGGAAATCTATTTCATTTGATATGTTTGAAAAGTCAGAGTAAGTGATGTGTCTAAAACATCATTAAGATTGACCTCCACTGACCTCTGTCCTCTATGAACTGCTGTTATATTTATGATCTATCTCTAATTATTATGTTCTGAACTGTTTCAATTATACTATGCTTTTCCTTTAAAATGAAATTTTGTGAAGGCTAGAATTGCTGTGTATACATAAATATTTACACACACATACACATATATACATTGATATATCTACATACATAGTAATACATATGGAATGTGCATGCAAAGTCATTTCAGTTGTGTCTGACTTTCTGCAACTCTATGGACTATAGCCCACCAATCTCCGCTGTCCATGGCATTCTCCAGGCATGAACAGTGGTGTGGATTGCCATGACCTCCTGCAAGGAATCATCCTTACCCAGGGAATGAACCCTTATCTCGAACATTGATAAGAAGGTTCTTTACCAATAGCACCACCGTGTGTGTGTGTGTGTGTGTGTGTGTGTGTGTGTGTGATGTATGAGGAAGTCAACTGTGCATTTATTCACTAAAATAAAAAAAATAGATATGATAATTTCTGTGATGAATTTTGTCTGATTTTCTAAAGTAAGCTATAGATTTGGCTAAGAACTTTTCCAGTTCTAATATCAAGGCAGTTCTTATTAAATGTATGACTTTTGGCTGATCTATTCTCATCTATGTAATCTGCATATTCTGCATATCTGAGGTTACTGATATTACTCCCAGCAATCTTGATGCCAGCTTGTGCTTCTTCCAGCCCAGTGTTTCTCATGATGTACTCTGCATAGAAGTTAAATAAGCAAAGTGACAATATACAGCCTTGACGTACTCCTTTTCGTATTTGGAACCAGTCTGTTGTTTCATGTCCAGTTCTAACTGTTGTTTCCTGACCTGCATATAGGTTTCTCAAGAGGCAGGTCAGGTGGTCTGGTATTCCCATCGCTTTCAGAATTTTCCACAGTTTATTGTGATCCACACAGTCAAAGGCTTTGGCGTAGTCAGTAAAGCAAAAATGATGTTTTTCTGGAACTCTCTTGCTTTTTCCATGATCCAGCGGATGTTGGCAATTTGATCTCTGGTTCCCCTGCCTTTTCTAAACCAGCTTGAACATCTGGAAGTTCATGGTTCACATTTTGCTGAAGCCTGGCTTGAATAATTTTCAGTATTACTTTACTAGCATGTGAGATGAGTACAATTTTGCAGTAATTTGAGCATTCTATGGCATTGCCTTTCTTTGGGATTGGAAGGAAAACTGACGTTTTCCAGTCCTGTGGCCACTGCTGAGTTTTCCAAATTTGCTGGCATAGTGAGTGCAGCATTTTCTTTCAGGATTTTAGCATCATCTTTCAGGATTTGAAATAGCTCAACTGGAATTCCATCACCACCACTAGCTTTGTTCATAGTGATGCTTCCTAAGGCCAATTTGACTTCACATCCCAGGAAGTCTGGCTCTAGGTGAGGGATCACACCGTCGTTATTATCTTGGTCGTGAAGATATTTTTTTTGTACAGTTCTTCTGTGTATTCTTGCCACCTTTTCTAAATATTTTGTGCTTCTGTTAGGTTTCTACCATTTCTGTCCCTTACTGAGCCCATCTTTGCAGGAAATGTTCCCTTGGTATCTCTAATTTTCTTGAAGAGATCTCTAGTCTTTCCCATTCTGTTATTTCCCTCTATTTCTTTGGATTGATCACTGAGGAAGGCTTTCTTATCTCTCCTTGCTTTTCTTTGAAACTCTGCATTCAGATGCTTATATCTTTCCTTTTCTCCATTACTTTTTGCTTCTCTTCCTTTCACAGCTATATGTAAGGTTTCCTCAGACAGCCATTTTGCTTTTTTGCATTTCTTTTCCATGGGGATAGTCTTGATCCCTATCTCCTGTACAATGTCACAAACTTCCATCCATAGTTCATCAGGCACTCTATCTATCAGATCTAGGCCGTTAAGTCTATTTCTCTCTTTTACTGTATAGTCATAAGGAATTTCATTTAGATCATACCTGAATGGTCTAGTGGTATTCTCCATTTTCTTCAATTTAAGTCTGAATTTAGCAGTAAGGAGTTCATGATCTGAGCCACAGTAAGATCCGGTCTTGTTTTTGCTGACTGTATAGAGTTTCTCCATCTTTGGCTACAAATAATATAATCAGTCTGATTTTGGTGTCGACCATCTGGTGATGTCCATGTGTAGAGTCTTCTCTTGTGCTGTTGGAAAAGTATGTTTGCTATGACCAGTGCATTTTCTTGCCAAAACTCTATTAGGCTTTGCTCTGCTTCATTCTGTACTCCAAGGCCAAATTTGCCTGTTACTCCAGGTGTTTCTTGACTTCCTACTTTTGCATTCCAGTCCCCTATAATGAAAAGAACATCTTTTTTGGGTGTTAGATTTAAAAGGTCTTGTAGGTCTTCATAAAACCATTCAACTTCAGCTTTTTCAGCGTTACTGTTTGGGCATAGGCTTAGATTATCGTGATATGAATGGTTTGCCTTGGAAATGAACAGAGATCATTCTGTCACTTTTTGCAATTACATCCAAGTACTGTATTTTGGATTCTTTTGTTGACCATGATGGCGACTCCACTTTTTCTAAGGGATTCCTGCCCGTAGTAGTAGATATAATGATCACCTGAGTTAAATTGACCCATTCAAGTCCATTTTAGTTCACTGATTCCTAGAATGTCGACGTTCACTCTTGCCATGTCATATTTGACCACTTCTAATTTGCCTTGATTCATGTACTTGACATTCTAGGTTCCTATGCATTATTGCTCTGGATGCGAGTGTTGGACTGTGAAGAAAGCTGAGTGCCAAAAATTGATGCTTTTGAACTGTGATGTTGAAGAAGACTTTTGACTGAAGAAGTTCTTTGGACTGCAAGGAGGTCCAACCAGCCCATCCTAAAGGAGATCAGTTTTCTCAGTGTTCATTTGAAGGACTGATGCTCAGGCTGAAACTCCAATACTTTTGCCACCTCATGAGAAGAGTTGATTCACTGGAAAAAAAAAACCCTGATGCTGGGAAGGATTGCAACAGGCAGAGAAGGCGACAGCAGAGGATGAGATGGCTGGATGGCATCACCAACTCAATGGACATGAGTTTGAGTGAACTCTGAGAGTTGGTGATGGACAGGGAGACCTGGCCTGCTGAAATTCATGGGGTGACAAAGAGTCGGACATGACTGAGTGACTGAAATGAACTGAACTGAACTGATTCCCACCTATAAATGCTTTACTTTCAGTCCCCTATTTAATTCTGAGTTCTACCCACTTTTTTATAATCCTGCTGACAATTTTTAATTTCAGTGCTTTAAAGCCTTCTTTTAATCTGGTACAGTAGCTTCTATGTTGTCTCTTTGTTATGAGTCTCTCACTCTCCAATCCACCCTACAAGAAGCTGTCAAAATATATTTCTTAAATCAATATATTTTCCTTAAATAACATCAAAAAACACATATTGTGTTAACTGGCCTTCAAGGTCCTTATTATCTGACTTTTCTAACCCATAAGGTATGCTATACATGTTATGCACTACCTATCTTTGCAGGATGTGATACATCTCAAATTTCATGAGTATTTGCTTTGACTATGTTCTTCTATCTTCCTACTTACTCATTTGCCCTTTATAAACTTGGTCAAATGACTCTCTCCTGGGGTCCAGCCATAGTGGATCCAGGGTAGTTCAAAGCAGGGATGGTGTCAGAGTCTGAGGAATTAATTGCTTAATTAAAGATATGGAAGGAGATTAGAAAGAAATAGTGTAGTAGGAAAATAAGTGGAGAAAAGAGGCTGAATAACTTGGTTTACATCGAAAACCAATAAAACTCTGAGACAAGGAGTTTGCACCGTCTACATAGGCCACTGGCACCCACTTGAATAGCGGAGGGTGCCCCACCTTGGGCTCCCTCTCGCGTGGGTCTTAGAAGCCAGGGCAAGTAAGTAAACATGGAGAGCCATCACGGTCCAGATGGGAATTCAGCCAGAAAATGAGAAAGACGACATGGGGGAAACCAGTCTTTCCAGGAACTAGTCTGTTTCTTTGTTTTCAGGTCCACTTTTATACTTTTAGTTGTACATAGAGATAAATGTGTTCTCAGCATATCTTTGTTCTTACAAGGGTCTTACGTTTGTTTTACAATGTCTTCTGGTCTGGAGACCTATTAACATTTTATGGCCCCACCTTTCTTCCTATTGATAAAGGTTAATGGATCAGAAAACTTGTTTCCCCTTAAGATCTATTTAGTCTTAAGATAGTAATAAAGTTACATTTTTACATAGCAAGGACACAATGATTTATAACAATGAAAGAGGAGTACAGTGATCTATAAGAAAAGAGAAAATGCATTGACTCAAAAAGTCTAGTATTGCTAACATCAAAGCTACTATGTCTCTTTTTCTACATTCCAATTACATTGATTAACATATTCCCAGGTGCCTAAGGATATAGAGGCCTGGTGGCAATCATTAACTTTGCAATGAAAGCCTTCACCAACATGATTTTTATCTTTAGAAAAACCCTATGCTAACTAAGACTTTCAAAATACTCCAAACTCTCTGTGCTGTTTATGGTTGAGAGGTTGTAAACAATCATGTAGGTAGTAGCGAGTGTGGATAATCCTCTCACACCAGCTAGTCTGCCAGCAGAGAGGTTTTTGGACTGAAACACCATTGTCACACCCAGGAGATTTATTAACTGGAGTCCTAAGTTAACTCTTTTACAGAGAGAGGTGGTGGGGGATAGTCCCCTGTAATGTGAGAAGTATAGGTGAAAGGCATGATGCAGCAAGGCAGGCAAACTCTGGTTTTGGGGCAGATGCATGAGCAGTTCCAGTGAGACTCCCTTAAGGGCTGACTCACTTTTGCCTGTCAGGCCCCTTAACCTCATGACCTTTGCCATGGGCGGGAGTCCTCATCCTGGCTCCCCGCAAATCTTCAAAATGATCTTCTACCCTTCAGCTCTAGATTCTTCTCTCCTTTGTTGCCTGCTGTAACATCTATTCTATTAAGTTCTATTCAAGCTGCCTAATTTGTTTTATATCTCACTTCTCTGTCTGGAAAGATCTTCAGAAATGTATCTTTCACACTCAATGTAAACAATGTCTGCCAAATACTAATTGCTCAAAATATTCTGTTTTGATGAGTGAAAGATTGAATGAACACATTAACATGTTGCTGTATTTATGTTGAAATAAAAATTTGAGAAAGTAGTACCTCTATTCACTTCTCATATATGGTTGTCATTGTCACAAGTTTCTAAATGTTTTTATTTTGTTTACTGAATACAACTTAACATAAGCTTGAGACTAGTGAATTTAATCAGATAAAGTCCTGTGAGTGTGACAGACCAGGCAAGTAGAGTTTCAATAATACAAAACAAGAGTTTGGGAAGGGATAAAGAGAGAGTTTAGCATATGCAAAATATTGTATATGGAATTATAAACCACAAGGTCCTACTGCATATCACAGGGAGCTATATTCAGTATTCTGTGATAAACCAAATGAAAAATAATGTATTTATTTATAAAACTGAATTATTTTGCCATACAACAGAAATTAATACAACACTATAAATCAGTTATACTTAAAGAANGAGAGTTTAGCATATGCAAAATATTGTATATGGAATTATAAACCACAAGGTCCTACTGCATATCACAGGGAGCTATATTCAGTATTCTGTGATAAACCAAATGAAAAATAATGTATTTATTTATAAAACTGAATTATTTTGCCATACAACAGAAATTAATACAACACTATAAATCAGTTATACTTAAAGAAAATAAATTTAAAAAATATATAATCAAAAATTACTTTTTCAAAAAGATAAATAAAGACATGAGTGGCAAGTAGCAAAGGAAAAATGAAGCAATTATTAACTGAAAAAAACAGAGATGCTCTGAAAGAAAATGTATATGTTCAACAATTCTTCATTGATTATGGACTGTGGATCAGGAACAGTTTAGACTCTGGACTTACAGGGTGAACAACAACAAAGGAATCGCAATCAACACAGATCTCATCCACTAAGGACTGAATGTATAATCACTTTTTATATTGCAATTGACAGCTAATTTTTAGTTTCACTGCTGTAAAACTTGACTACATTTTTCAGATTCAAGACTAACTATATTCTAGGAGGAGGAAAACTGGAAACAGACTGTATGTGATGTGATTTATAGAGCTAACTGCTACTTTATCATAATGGGCAACTAACACTGACTGTATGAATAATAAATTTTAAAAAAATATGCAGAAGCTTTTAATTAAAAGGAAACTATAAGCAAGGTGAAAAGACAGCCCTAGGAATGAGAGAAAATAATAGCAAATGAACCAACTGACAAACAACTAATCTCAAAAATATACAAGCAACTCCTGCAGCTCAATTCCAGAAAAATAAACGACCCAATCAAAAAATGGGCCAAAGAACTAAATAGACATTTCTCCAAAGAAGACATACGGATGGCTAACAAACACATGAAAAGATGCTCAACATTACTCATTATCAGAGAAATGCAAAACAAAACCACAATGAGGTATCATTTAACGCCAGTCAGAATGGCTGCCATCCAAAAGTCTACAAGCAATAAATGCTGGAGAGGGTGTGGAGAAAAGGAAATCCTCTTACATTGTTGGTGGGAATGCAAGCTAGTACAGTCACTATGGAGAACAGTGTGGAGATTCCTTAAAAACTGGAAATAGAACTGCCTTATGACCCAGCAATCCCACTGCTGGGCATACACACTGAGGAAATCAGAATTTAAAGAGACACATGTATCCCCAGTGTTCATCACAGCACTGTTTATAATAGCCAGGACATGGAAACAACCTAGATGTCCATCAGCAGATGAATGGATAAGAAAGCTGTGGTATATATACACAATGGGGTATTACTCAGCCATTAAAAAGAATACATTTGAATCAGTTCTAATGAGGTGGATGAAACTGGAACCTGTTATACAGAGTGAAGTAAGCCAGAAAGAAAAACACCAATACAGTATGCTAACACATATATATGGAATTTAGAAAGACGGCAATGATAACCCTGTATGTGAGAGAGCAAAAGAGACACAGATGTTTAGAACAACTCTGTGGGAGATGATTTGGGAGAATGGCATTGAAATATGTATAATAGCATATAAGAAATGAATCGCCAGTCTAGGTTTGATGCAGGATACAGGATGCTTCGGGCTGGTGCACTGGGATGACCCAGAGGGATGGTACGAGGAGGGAGGTGGGAGTGGGGTTCAGGATGGGGAACACGTGTACACTCGTGGTGGATTCATGTTGATGTATGGCAAAACCAATACAATATTGTAAAGTAAATAATAATAATAAATGATAAATGGTTAAAAATAAATAAAATAAAAATTAAAGAAATTGTGATATAAACACAGCCTTTGGAAAGCTGGTGGTAACTTACAAACAAAGCAGCTCACTTGAACTAATTGTATCTACAGAATAAAACTAAAATGTAGATTGAGACAGATAGATCTTTTGCATTATTTCGTTTAAAAACATGGATGCATTCTGTTGGTGACCGTTTATAAACACCAAAACTTTGAAAGAAAAAGAGCTACACCATATGAATAACACATTTTGCTATTTGTTGGACTGCATTCAATGAGTTACTTATGATATGATGGTACGCTTTGCTAAAAATAAAATCATCAAAAGAAAAATATTTTGCTCAAAGATGATATAATCAATTATATTACCGTGATGAACAATATTCCTTACATAAGCTATACTGCATGGGAAATTTTCATTAAACATATGCTAGAGTAAAGTGGAGTATTTAAAAAAAAATGATAAGTTATCTTCTCTTTATTGGGGAAATACAATGTAATAACACATAGCCCTTTATGACTTGGCTGCTAGGGAGAATACGGTGAACCAAATATATTGTGGCAACCTTTTTTTTTTTTTTTCCTTCTCTCCTTTTTAGTTTCTGATTTAAAAAAAAATCTAGCCTTATTTTATAGCCTTATTATTTATGACTTTTATTATATTCTGCCTCAAACCCTAGCATGGAAGTGACACATGAATAAAGTAACAAGGTGTGCTACAAATACAAATGCGACAAGAAAATGCTCACAAGTCCTAAAAGGATTTCATAGTTTAGAATGTGAAATTCAGGGGTCAATCTAAATATGAGTGTGAAATAGGTCAGCATGGATGTGTAGCAAAATTATTATAGCTGTAGACAGACCAGAGAGAGTTCACATTGAATTCAGTGCATTTAACTAGATAGTAATATTTTATTCTAATAAGACTAGAGTGATATTGAAGAGAGAAAAAAACTACATAAAGGAAAAAATAATAATAAATGCAACAGCATTAGTGAGACTAGGTTATGATCCCTCTGTTAGGAGATTAACAGAAAAAAATGGAGAGTTTTCTATCAACTTGGAAAAAAAAAATGTGAGGAGTAGGGGGAAGAAGAGGAAGTGAAAAAGAAACATAAATGAGAGTGAAAATATCTAAATGGGCTTCTTTCACACTCAAACTCAGTAATCTTTTCTATAATAAGAAAGAAGTAGATGTTAAAGTCAGAATGTCTTTCATATTCAGTCTAAGAAATTTTTTCACACATTGCACATAAGGAAAGAAAAATTGAATTGCTGCTCTTCTTCCTAAATTATTCAAGCTATCTTGTTCAACACCTTCATCTCACTGCCCTCCTCTCTCTTCCCCTCTTTGCTGCCAAATAAAAGTTAACCTGGCAAGGGTATTTTAATTCTTACCGATCACGGTTACTAGGTGTCTTTTGTTATTTCACAATCTTTTGACACTATGTTACCACCTTTCCAAAATTATTGTGCATCTTAAATTCTGCTAGGCTAAAACTGTATAAATGAATTAAAATATATTAAGGATTTTTGAGCATAAATTCAATAGCATATTGAGAAGTTATAAGCCTGTTGATTGAATGTAAGGACCAATATGTTTAATGTTCTTGTTTTGTAGTAAACGATATTGAACCACAGCAGGACCCTATGGCCTTTGCTCTTCCATGTCCTCTGCCTGCCATTTGTCTGTGGAAAAACTTTAGCCAAAGAATAGGTTTAATCAGAGAAGTGAGAACATGAAGAAACAAAAGAAAACAAACAAAGGAGACCAAATAATAAAAATAAAGTCATTAAGCAGAGTCAAGCATATTTTGTTCCTTCTCAAGGGCTATAGATATTCTGAGTTATATCCAGTGAGCTCTCTTATAGATACTGAAACCCCTGCCAGGTGGAGAATTTAACTATATGAAGACCAGACTATAGTTGTGACATAAGCTGCCACAATTCAGATAATTTGCCTCAAAGAAAACTAAATGAACTGGAACCCTGGAACTGATTTAAAACAGCCAAGATGACACTGGTCAGACCATTGATTTTGAAGTTGACTATCTAATTTTCCTTTCTACCATGCTGGCCTTTTGATTGGCTTTTGAGCAGGAGTCAGACCTTGCTTTTCAGAAACAATATCATTTTGCCACAACTTTAGAATTCTTTCTCGTTGGAAAAGGATTAACATTAACCCAGAATTCACACTATATTAGCTACTGTTCTAAGTCTTTTTTTTAACTCTATAGCACAGAAACATCTTTCCCACTTCTTTAGAGATAAGAATATAGAGGGACAAAGAGGCAAAACAGCACAATCAAAGCAGAATTAGGGGAAAAAACCTGGATTTGTGCATCCGTAAAATTAAATCAGAGGACTAAACGTTGGATGGCATCCTCGAATCAATGGACATGAGTTCGAGCAAACTCCTAAGAAACCTCCAATACTTTGCTTTGCCAATACTTTTCCAATACAAAGTTCCAATTCTTTGGCCACCTGATGTGAAATACTGACTCATTGGCAAATACCCTGATGCTGGGAAAGATTGAAAGCAGGAGGAGAAAGAGATGACAGAGGATGAGATGGTTGGATGGCATCACCAACTGGTTGGACCTGAGTTTGAGCAAGCTCCTGGCGTTGGGATTGGACAGGGAAGTTTGGTGTGTTGCAGTCCATGGGGTCACAAAGAGTCAGACATGACTGAGTAACTGCAGTGACTAATGGAAAACTTGGCATGCTGCAGTCCATAGGGTGTCAAAGAGCCAGACATGACTGAGGAAATGAACAACGTAAGTTAAAGCTTCCCAGGTGGTGCTAGTGGTAAAGAACTCACCTGCCAATGCTGGAGATGTAAGACACAGAGGTTTGATCCCCGGGCCAGGAAGATCACCTGGAGGAGCGCATAGCAACCCATTCCAGTATTCTTGCCTAGAGAACCCCACAGACAGGGGACCCTTGTGCGCTACAGTCCATGGGGTCTCAAAGAGTGGGACACTACTGAAGCAGCTTAGCAAATTCAAAACAGATTCTTTTTCTCATAAATGCAGCTGAAGCACCAATAATAAAACCTCAATAACACATGCATTTCATCAAGACATGCTCATCAAGGGCATGAAAATTGGATCAAAATTTCTTATTCTCATTCTCCTTTTTTTTCAGAGGAAGTTTTTAGCTTACTACTTCGATCTGTAAATCCTCCATAATTTAGACATTGCATGCTATATGTTGGGTTAATATTGCTATGATAACTTTATTTTTTATAACATTTTATTTTCAACTTGTCAATTTTATTGTGCCATTAACACTGGTACTGTGTTTTTTAATCATTTATTTTTTAAAAAGAAGTCTTCAGTTCTGGTGATCCAGAATAACATTTCTGATAGGTAATTCAGTGGGAAATAAAACCCCAGACACAAAAACATTTCTGTCCTGGTAAGGAAAGATTTCCCAATAAATCAGATGTGTTGACCTTCTCTTTATTAACGAGAAATTGCTGGCTAGAATTTTAATCTTTTCCTGTTTGTGATATATTTGGAAGTATCTCTATACTAAATATAAGTTTAAGTTAGCTGTCTTTTTGTTTCTCATTTCTGGTCCACCACACTGAAGATGCTTTGTATGAAACATTCACCTGAATTATCCACATAAAGATGAGGGCAAGGCAGCAGGTGTTGAGGCAGAGGAACTGAATTCCAATTCCTCACTGTTTGTTGTTGTTCAGTCACTAAGTCATGTCTGACTCTTTGTGACCCCATGTACTGCAGCATGTCAGGCTTTCTTGTCCTTTGGTATCCCAGTGACACCATTTTAGCGATTTAACTGAAAAGACAAAATGTAGTTATAAAGGCACTCGACTGTATTCAAGAAAAAGTCCTACCAATTAGGAACTGGATCATTTTAGAAACAAACAAACAAATCTGCAGCTTCCTCATCTGTAGAATGGAAGTATGTATACCCAGAATGGAACTCCAAGGTTTACAGATTTTCATGAGCATATGAATTTTCTCAATATACTAGTATTTATTGTAAAAACGTTGTTTATGTCACTGAACCACAGCTGTTGTAAAAGTCTTTTATGATTACATGGGAAAGGATGTTACATGTAAAACAAGAATTTTAAAATTCATATTCTACTAAGCTAGAGAGAAATTGGAATATAGAGTTTTTACTTCCAAAATGCTTTAAAAAATAAATGTTGACAAAGAAAGTCATTATCTTAAAAGACTATAAAGTATAATATAAATAATTTAGCTTAGTTCTTTCTTTTTCAAGTACTAAAAACTCCTGTTTATATATGAGCAGTTTTCTACTATATACATCAATCATGCCTATGACCTGAAGGGATTTTTCTGTGAGCTCTTACTTAGTGGTTACTTTTTAGTTTAGTGAAAGTTACTGTATAACTTTTAAGTCAGAAAATGGAATCCATGAAAGTAAATTTTTATAATTTCAAATTTGGCTCTAGGTGAATGATCTAAATACTGAAAGTGGGTTAGATTAGATTCATACTGTGGAATGTCTGATATTCTAGGTATAACTCAGCAAAAGAATAATGATTCACTAATTCATTCAAAATATTCTGGATTAGTTTTTACCATCACTGGGAATTTTTCCACTGTATTTTTTACTGCTAATTTCATAACAGAATAGATGATATATAAATAATTGCCATAGGGAAAATATTCTTATCTCTTATATACTACTTATTAATTTCATTATTTTTATTATAACTTTTGCCTCATTTAACTGAATTCTCCCAACAATTCTGTGCACAGGGGAAAAAAGCAAAGAGATATTAAATAAGTATATCAATCAAAATATCAACAGTTAACAGAGGATCCAGGATATAGGACCAAAACATGCACACATTACACTGTATAGCACTGACATATTTAAATACATTTAACAATTTGAATTGTTCCTAACCCAGTTGACTTTACTATAAGCATGGATTTGAAATTATGGGGTTTCAAATTAATCCAATTGTTTTGAAATAATGTAACAAAATTTTCTGGATTTAAATTACCCACAGCCGAGAGGATGCACTATGAAAGCAGCTCTTTTACCTTTTTCATGTTTAAACATTTATACTCACCTCTAACTTTAGAAACCTAGTCATAGGAATGAGATCAGTAAACAACTAAAACCAACTCTTGACTTATGCTCTCCTGCATGCACACTATACTTTGCCTAAACTGTAGATTCTTTTTACTGAATAAAAGAAGTGAGAATAAAGCATTAAGCAGCTAAAAAATGACTAGCTCTCTACCTCCCTCAGCCCCCTAAGAAATTCTGCAAGCAGATCACATGGGCAAGATAACATCTGAAGAGGTTCTGTCAGTCTGCACACAATGGAGAAAGATGCAAAACTGAACCTCCTGCCTTAACTATTCACTGAGATTCTTCTTTCCTTTCCTCCTTAATAATGGTCATGGCTAAGCAGAATCTTCAGAGTTGATCTCAGAACATGAGTCCACCTTCTCGCCAGATTGCTAGTTTTTTCCTGATTAAAGCACCTTTCTACTGATTCTTGTCTCTCACATTACTGACTTTGAGTGGGGAGCAGTTGAATCTGAGTTTGGTAACACTCAGATATCCCTGTCTTAAAAATTGTACATTTTTAAGCTAAATATACTTTTTTTTCTATGTAGTAAACAAGTTGCTCTAAGCAAGAATATGGCATCTACATCTCTTTTTAAATTAATTTTTATTGGCATATATTTGCTTTATATTGTTATGTTAGTTTCTACTGTACAGAAAAATGAATCAGTCATACATATACATATATCCCTTTCCTTTCAGACTTCCTTCCTATTCAGGTCACCACAGTGCATTAAGTACAGTCTCCCGTGCTATATCATATGTTCTCATTAGTTATCTAGCTTATATATAGTTTAAATAGAGTATATGTGTCAATCCTAATTTCCCAATTGCTCCCACTCTGCCCACTCCCACTTTCCCCCTTACTATCCATATATTTGTTCTCTACATGGGTATGTCTCTATTTCTACTTCACAAATAAGATCATCTGTACCATTTTTTCTAGATTCCACACATATATGTTCATATATTTGTTTTTCTCTTTTGAGTCACTCTGTGTAAGACTCTAGGTCAGCCTATGTCTCTACCAGTAAGTCAGTTTTGTTTCTTTTTATAACTGAATAATATTCCATTGTGTAGATGTAGCACACCTTTATTCATTCCTCTGTTAATCATCTGTATCTCTTTTGTTTGCCTGAAAAATAAAATTATAGGCTTCTCATATTTTAGTACCTTAAAATGAGAGAAGTTGTTATCCAGATAGAATTTCCTACTATTATACAATCCAATGGGGTGATAAGAAAAGCTCTCAGGCAAACATATGGTTTGGAGAAGAACTTGCCCTGAACTCTTATCTGAACACATGAATCTTTTTAAGTCTAAGAAAAATGGCTAGAGGTCTTTCCACCTATTATCAGGATCACCTTTCTTCTCCTACTTGGGAGACATGAACTGCTCCCATATGATATTCCTACAGGTGAGTGAATGCTCATTCACTGAGTCATGTCCGACTCATTGCAGCCCATTGGATTGTATTCTGCCAGATTTCTTTGTCCATGGGAGTATCTTGGCAAGAATACTGGAATCGGTTGCCATTTCTTTCTCCAAGGGATCTTCCCCACTCAGGAGTCTCCTATGATTCCTTCACTGGCAGGCAGATTCTTTACTACTGAGCTACCTGGGAAACCCAATTCTTAAAAGAGCTTCCCCCCAAAAAATTCTCTGTTGGATTCTTTAGGGCCTTATTCTCTGTAGTCTTCTAATTCTCTTGAAGAAATTAGCTTAAAGAGATTTCAAGTATTTATGTGACTTTTTAAACCTTCACAAGGAAGCAGTAATAGTGGAATTCCAGATATGACTAAATGGACAGAAGCCAAGATTGTTGGAAAAAGGACACTGAGTTCTATTTCTCTGCAATTCCACCTTGTATTCAGTCACTCCTGGAATGCATTCATGAAATCAGGAAAGAGCATAAAAGCAGTTACATCTAAAAGTTCTATTAATCTGGCCATAAATCTTTAACAGCTAACTGTCAATAATCTTATCTATAAAACAAGGGGGGAAAACCCATGATGTTCTATTATAGAATGTAACATCATCATGCTTGTGCCTAGGATATAGTAGTCATCAGATACTGTTTGTGAACACCAAACTTAACTAAATGCTAAGACGACTAGAAGATATTCTAAGAACCCTTTATTTAAAAGTTTCCATCACTGGAAACTTTTTAAAAAGATGTAGCATATATATATATAACTGAATATTATTCAGTCATAAAAAAGAATGAAATAATGCCATTTGCATCAACATGGATAAACCATTAGATTATCATATTAAGTGAAGTGAGATAGTCAATTCAGTTGCTAAGTCATGTCCGACTCTGCAACCCTTTGAACTGAGCACACCAGGCTTCCCTGTCCATCACCAGTTCCTGGAGCTAGCTAAAACTCATGTCCATCAAGCCAATGATGCCATCCAACCATCTCATCTTCTGTCACACCGTTCTACCCCTTCCTTCAACCTTTCCCAGCATCAGGGTCTTTTCCAATGAGTCAGTTCTTCACATCAGATGGCCAAAGTATTGGAGTTTCAGCCTCAGCATCAGTCATTCCAATGAATATTCAAGACTGATTTAGAATTGACTGATTTGATCTCCTTGCACTTCAAGGGACTCTCAAGAGTCTTCTTCAACACCACAATTCAAAAGCATCAATTCTTTGGCATTCAGCTTTCTTTATGGTCAAACTATCACATCCATACTTGACTACTGGAAAAATAGCTTTAACTAGACAGACCTTTGTTGGCAAAGTAATGTCTCTGCTTTTTAATATCCTAAGTTTGTCATAGTTTTTCTTCCAAGGAGAGAGTGTCTTAAGTTCATGGCTGCAGTCACCATCTGCAGTGATTTTGGAGCCCAAGAAAATAAAATCAGTCAATTTTCTCATTTCCCCATCTATTTGCCATGAAGCGTAAAGTAATGCTCAAAATTCTAAAAGCCAGGCTTCAGAAATATGTGAACAATGAACTTTCAGATGTTCAAGCTGGTTTTAGAAAAAGCAGAAGAACCAGAGATCTAATTGCCAACATCTGCTAGATCATGGAAAAAACAAAGAGAGTTCCAGAAAAACATCTAGTTCTGCTTTATTGACTATGCCAAAGCCTTTGACTGTGTGGATTATGTAGAAAATTCTGAAAGCAATTGGAATACCAGATTACCTGACCTGCCTCTTGAGAAACCTATATGCAGGTCAGGAAGCAACAGTTAGAACTGGACATGGAACAACAGACTGGTTCCAAATAGGAAAAGGAGTATGTCAAGGCTGTATATTGTCACCCTACTTATTTAAGTTACATGCAGAGTGAATCATGAGAAATACTGGACTGGAAGAAGCACAAGTTGGAATCAAGATTTCTGGGAGAAATATCAATAACCTTAGATATGCAGATGACACTACCCTTATGGCAGAAATTGAAGAGGAACTAAAAAGCCCCTTGATGAAAGTGAAAGAGGAGAGTGAAAATGTTGGCTTAAAGTTCAACATTCAGAAAAAGGACGATCAGGGCATCTGGTCCCATTACTTCATGTCAAATGGATGGGGAAACAGTGGAAACAGTGGTAGACTTTATTTTTTGAGGGGGCTCCAAAATCACTGCAGATGGTGATTACAGCCATGGAATTAAAAGACACTCCCTGGAAGGAAAGTTATGACCAACCTAGATAGTATATTCAAAAGCAGAGACATTACTTTGCGAACAAAGGACATGTATGGAAGTGAGAGTTTGACTGTGAAGAAAGCTGAGAGCTGAAGAATTGATGCTTTTGAACTGTGGTGTTGGAGAAGACTCTTGAGAGTCCCTTGGCCTGCAAGGAGATCCAACCAGTCCATTCTAAATGAGATCAGTCCTGGGTGTTCTTTGGAAGGAATGATGCTAAAGCTGAAACTCCAGTACTTTGGCCACCTCATGCAAAGAGTTGACTCATTGGAAAAGACTCTGATGCTGGGAGGGATTGGAGGCAGGAGGAGAAGGGAACCACAGAGGATGAGATGGCTGGATGGCATCACTGACTCAATGGACATGAATCTGAGTGAACTCCGGGAGTTGGTGATGGATAGGGAGGCCTGGAGTGCTGGGATTCATGGAGTCGCAGAGTCGGACACACCTGAGTGACTGAACTGAACTGACTGATGGGACTGAATGCCATGATCTTAGTTTTTTGGGTACAGTATCAAAAACAACAGAATGATCTTTGTCTGTTTTCAAGGCAAACCATTCAATATCATAGTGATTCAAGTCTATGCCCTAACCACTAATCCTGAGAAGCTGAAAGGTTCTATGAAGAATTAAATGATCTTCTAGAGTTAACACCGAAAAAGATGCCCTTTTCATCACAGGGGAGTAGAATGGCTTTGGTGTAAAAAATGAAGCAAGGCTTCAGAGTTTTGAAGGCTAACAGAGTTTTGCCAAAAGAACACACTGATCATAGAAATCACCCTCTTCCAACAACATGAGAAGACTCTACACATGGACATCACCAGATGGTAAATACCGAAATTAGATTGATTATATTCTTTGCAACCAAAGGTGGAGAAGTTCTATACAGTCATCAGAAACAAGACTGGGAGCTGACTGTGGCTCAGATCATAAACTCCATATTGCATAATTCAGACTTAAATTAAGCAAAGTAGGGAAAACCACTTGACCATCCAGGTGTGACTTAAATCCTTAGTGGAAGTGACAAATAGATTCAAGGGATTAGATCTGATAGAGTGTCTGAAGAACTATTGATGGAGGTTCATAATATTGTACAGCAGACAGTGATCAAAACCATTCCCTAGAAAAAGAAATGCAAAAAGCCAACATGGTTGTCTGAGGAGGCCTTATGAATACCTGAGAAAAGAAGAGAAGCAAAAGGCAAAGGAGAAAATGAAAGATATATCCATCCTAATGCAGAGTTCCAAAGAATAGCAAAGAGAGATAAGAAAGCTTTCCTAAGTGATCAATGCAAAGAAATAGAGGAAGTGAGAGAGAGAAAGAGAAATATCACATGATAACACTTACATATGTACTCTAAAAAAAATCATACAAATGAACTTATTTACAAAACAGAAAAAGACTCACATACTTAGAAAACAAATTTATATTTACTAAACAAGAAAGGTAGGGAGAAGGAATAAATTAAGAGGTTGGGATGACTATTGTATTACACAGGGAACTCTATTCATATCTAAGAAAAAATGGATATATGTTTAGGTATAACTGAATCATTTTTCTGTACATCTGAAACTAACACAACATTGTATCAATAAATCAACATATATTGCAAAATAAAATAAAAATTAATAAAATGTTTCATTCCCAAAAGGAAAAACCTCACTGTGTTCATGTGGCATTATAATTGGAATTAAACAGCAAAAGAGACACAGATGTATAGAACAGTCTTTTGGACTCTGTGGGAGAGGGGGAAGGCGGGATGATATGGGAGAATGGCATTAAAACATGTAATTTATCACATGTGAAACGAATTGTCAGTCCAGGTTCGATGCATGATACAGGGTGCCTGGGGCTGGTGCACTGGGATGACCCAAGAGATGGAATGGGGAGGGACATGGGAGGGAGTTCAGGATGAGGAACACATGTACACCCACAGCAGAGTCAATGTATGGCAAAACCAGTACAATATTGTAAAGGAAAAAAAAAATTAAAAAAACACAATTTTTCTGCTATTGTTTCAAATATAATTAAATTATCAGTTTTTATCTAACTTCATTACTAAAACAGATACACAATGACTAAAAAGTATGTATTATTTACCTATTACTGCAATAACAAATTGCCACCCACTCAACAGTGGTTTAAAATAATATAAATTTATTTTCTTTGAATTCTGGAAGTCAGAAATTCAAAATCAGTCTCACTAGGACTAAATCAAGGTGCCTGCAGGGAGATGCTTCCTGTAAGAGCTTTAGGGGAGAATTTATTTCTTTTCCTTTTTCAGCTGCATTCCCTGTGTTTCTTGGCTGGTGGTCCTTTCCTCCAACTTAAAATTCAACATTGTAACATCAAATTTTTTCTCCCATAACTGCATGGTCTTCTCTCATCTTTTCTTGATTTTGACTCTCTTGCTCCTAATTTGTAAGAAACCTTATGATTAAAAATGTGAGCTTGTGTGAATAACACAGCATAATATCCCAATGTTAAGATCCTGTATTTGTAAAATCATCTTTCATGTAAAAATAAACAAATTTACCAGTTCTAAGGCTCGAACATGGCCACCTGTTATGTGTGTGTGTGTGTGTGTGCACGTGCACACACACATGTAAAGGAGACTTCATTAGCCTACCACAGCATACAATATGGTTAAAAATGTGAATTTAGGAGAAATATATTTGAGGAAGACATAATACTTTAACTCCGGTGTAATACTTTTTAATAATTTCCATTTTTTGAAATAATTTTAGACTCAGATTTACAAATCTTATATAGCTATTATTCAGTTTCCATTTATGTTAATATCATACACAGTCACAGAAAATTAACCTAAGGTATGAAATTAAACTTGGTACAGTACTATTAACTAAACTATAAATTTTATTTGGATTTCACTAGTTTTCCATTATTGTCCTTTTTCTGCTCCAGAACCCAGGAGCCCACGTTGAATTTAGACATCAAGTCTCTTTAACCTCTCCAATCTATGATACTTATCAGTCTCCTCTTTCCTGTCATAATTTTGACTTTTTTGAAGAGTCCGTTACCTTCACATCTTGGTTGACTAAAACAAAGTGCATAAATTTCAAATTTTGTTTTATACAGTTTTACAAGATTTCGACAAATGAAGAAAATTCTGCTCCTCCACTAAGATTTTTCCATACTAAATATTTCTGTCACCTCACTTCCTCTCAAGCTCTTCCCTGCAGATAATCCCTGCCCTCCCAACCACAGACTTTCTTGCTTCCCTTTAGTTTTCATTTATTGTATAGAATTATATAATATGTATCTTTTAGAGTTTATCTTCTTGTAATTCACAGAAAAACATTTAACAGCCAACCAAGTTACTGCATAAATCAAGAATTCTTAAGTAGCATTTTTAATGTAAGGCTGTATCACAGATTGTTTATACATTGATGGGTTGAAAGACATCTGGAGGCTTTCAGAGTTTGATATTATTAATAAAGCTTCCATAGACATTCATGTATAGGTTTTATATGAACAAAATATTTCATTTCTCTAGAGTAGAAATCTAGAAGAGAGATTTCTGAGTTGTATGATAGAAATGTTTAACTTTACAAAAAAAGAAGAAGAAATGTTTTCAGATATAGCTGTATCATACTTTCACTAGCAATGAAAGAATGTGCTCTAAACAAAGATTTTAAATTGAAATAAAGTTCAATTTATCATTTTTCTTTTACAGATCATACTTTTGGTGTTGTGTATACCAACTGTTTGGTTAACTCAAGATTGGAGCTTTTTCTGCTATGTTTTATTCTAGAAAAATTTCATAATTTTAAGTCTTACATATAGATCATGAACCACTTTGAATTAATGTTTTAATAGATGTAAGCTAAAAATTGAGAGCTATTTTCTTAGAAACTTGATGGCTCAATTAAGGTAAAATACACATATCATATCACTTCCCATTTATTGTGCAAATCAATGTCTTTTAATAGAATTGTACAATATCACTTCAATCAATTTTTTAACATATTCATTATCATAAAAATAAATTTTGTGTTTTATAACTGTCACTCCCCAATCCTCATAGTCTGCATATATGTACTGTATATACTGACTACTTTATCATTTTATAATGCCCTTCTTTATCCCAAATTAGATTCCTTATTCTGACATCTATTCCATCAAATATTAAGTTCAGTTCAGTCGCTCAGTCGAGTCCGACTCTTTGCGACCCCATGAATCACTGCACACCAGGCCTCCCTATCCATCACTAACTCCTCGAATTCACTCAAACTCAGGTCCATTGAGTCAGTGATGCCATCCAGCCATCTCATCCTCGGTCGTCCCCTTCTTCTCCTGCCACCAATCCCTCCCAGCATCAGAGTCTTTTCCAATGAGTCAACTCTTCTCAAGAGGAGGCCAAAGTACTGGAGTTTCAGCTTTATCATCATTCCTTCCAAAGAAATCCCAGGGCCGATCTCCTTCAGAATGGACTGGTTGGATCTTCTTGCAGTCCAAGGGACTCTCAAGAGTCTTCTCCAACACCACAGCTCAAAAGCACAAATTCTTTGGCGCTCAGCCTTCTTCAGAGTCCAACTCTCACATCCATACGTACTCATTGGAAAAACCATAGCCTTGACTAGACAGACCTTAGTCAGCAAAGTAATGTCTCTGCTTTTGAATATGCTATCTAGTTTGGTCATAACTTTTCTTCCAATGAGCAAGCGTCTTTTAATTTCATGGCTGCAGTCACCATCAGCAGTGATTTTGGAGCCCCCCAAAATAAAGTCTGACACTGTTTCCACTGTTTCTCCATCTATTTCCCATGAAGTGATGGCATCGGATGCCATGATCTTCGTTTTCTGAATGTTG
>SJYA01000279.1:257114-277145 GCA_006410615.1 Neotragus moschatus
GCATCATCTTTCAGGACTTGAAATAGCTCAACTGGAACTCCATCACCTCCACTAGCTCTGTTCCTAGTGATGTTTTCTAAGGCCCACTTGACTTCACATTCCAGGATGTCTGGCTCTAGATGAGTGATCACACCATTGTGATTATCCAGGTCATGATGGTCTTTTTTGTACAGTTCCTCTGTGTATTCTTGCCACCTCTTCTTAATATCTTCTGCTTCTGTTAGGTCCAGACCATTTCTGTCCTTTATCAAGCCCATCTTTGCATGAAATGGTCCCTTGGTATCTCTGATTTTCTTGAAGAGATCTCTAGTCTTTCCCATTCTGTTATTTTCCTCTATTTCTTTGCACTGATCACTGAAGAAGGCTTTCTTATCTCTTGCTATTCTTTGGAACTCAGCATTCAGATGCTTATATCTTTCCTTTTCTCCTTTGCTTTTCGCCTCTCTTCTTTTCACAGCTCTTTGTAAGGCCTCCCCAGACACTCATTTTGCTTTTTTGGATTTCTTTTCATGGGGATGGTCTTGATCCTTGTCCTCTGTAGAATGTCATGAACCTCATTCCATAGTTCATCTGGCACTCTATCTATCAGATCTAGGCCTTTAAATCTATTTCTCACTTCCACTGTATAATCATAAGGGATTTGATTACTTTCTTAAACTTTCTTCTGGCTAGTGTCTGCATGATTAAAGTAAATTCTTACCTTTTTAGGCAACCTATCAGTACCTCTCTTTAAATTGATGAATCTCTGCTATTCATATTTTGATTTTTGATATCAGTTCAGTCCAGTTCATTTGCTCAGTCATGTCCAGTTCTTTGTGATCCCATGGGCTGCAGCATGGCAGGCCCCTCTGTCCATCAGTAACTCGCAGAGTTTACTCAAACTCATGTCCATTGAATAGGTGATGACATCCTACCATCTCATCCTCTGTTGTCCCCTTTTCCTCCCACCTTCAATCTTTCCCAGCATCATGGTCTTTTCCAATGAGTCAGTTCTTCGCATCAGCCAGCCAAATTATCAGAGTTTCAGCTTCAACAACAGTTCTTGCAATGAATATTCAGGTCTGATTTCCTTTAGGATGGACTAGTTGAAGCTCCTTGCAGTCCAAGGGACTCTCAAGAGTCTTCTCCAACACCACAGTTAAGAAGCATCAATTCTTCTATGCTCAGCTTTCTTTATAGTCCAACTCCCACATCCATACATAACTACAGGAAAAACCACAGCCTTGACTGGATAGACCTTTGTTGGCAAAGTAATGTCTCTGCTTTTTAATATGCTGTCTAGGTTGGTCATAACTTTCCTTCCAAGGAGCAAGTATCTTTTAATTTCATGGCTGCAATCACCATCTGCAGTGAATTTGGAGCCCCCCAAAATAAAATCTGTCACTGTTTCCACCATTTCCCCATCTATTTCCTATGAAGTAATGGGATCAGATGCCAAGATCTTTATTTTCTGAATATGAATTTGAAGGCAATTTTTTCACTCTCCTCTTTCATTTCATCAAGAGGCTCTTTAGTTTTGCTTCGCTTTCTGACATAAGAGTTTTGTCATCTGCATATCTGAGGTTATTGATATTTCTCCTGGCAATCTTGATTCCAGTTTGTCTTTAATTTAGCCCAGCATTTCTCATGATGTTCTCTGCATATAAGTTAAATAAGTAGGGTGACAATATACAGCCTTGACATGCCCTTTCCCAATTTGGAAACATTCTGTTTTTCCATGTCCAGCTATTACAGTTGCTTCCAGACCTGCATATAGATTTCTCTTTTGTGTGGCTCTAATTCCTTTTACCCCCTCTTGCCTACCTCCAGCCCTTTTCCTAGGGCTTTCAAGTTCTTACTAAGCATTTTATCTAGGATTCTTTACATATTTTGTGGTTGCAACTCTCCAGTAAGGGAACAACGGTTATTTTTTATTTTGTTTTATCTTCTTCCTGGATTTTAAAGAGGCTCTCATTCATTTTGCGGTTGTTGTTGTTAAGAATTTAATCCTCTCCCAGTCTCCTGGCTCATTTTACAAATTAGACTAGCAAAGTTCACAGAATTCTCTGTTCAGCCTACTCAGTTCTCTCACTGTTGTGGCCACACGCTATGAAACTTGATTCTAACAATCTTCAATCTGTCTGGCCATTGTGATTATTGATACAGCTGAGTGATACTCTTCGAATTTGCTAGCTGCTTTTCAGTACACCGTAATAACATAACTTGCGAGTGAATACCTTGAGTCCTTGAGCTGGGGCCAAATGTCAGTATCTCAATGAGAATGTCTTAAGAAAGAAGCTTATTGACTAAAAATATTTGGTAGGGTCCACAGGGAAAGATGGACAAGTATCCAATCCAGATGTTATATAACTTTTTCCTAAAAAAGTGGAAAAAGTATATGATTATTTTGTGGAAAGTAAGTTCTACTCTGAACATATCTGAAAGAATTTTAGCCCATTGTGCCAGTAATCTTTTAATCTAAATAAAATTGTTTTTATTTCTTCTTTGTATGTTTGAATTATTTATTTATATAAAAGCAATAACATCAAATGTCTGTTATGTATGCACTCAATAACTTCCTGATACCTATAAATCTTCCTGTCTTTTCCCAGAAATTCCTGCCTTGTTTCTCAGTAACTTATGTCTCTCTTTGGGTAAAGATATATTTTTCACATTGCCAACAGTTAGCAAAGTGTATGGAACTTGGTTAATACAATTCAGCTTTTCTGATGGAGGAAATTAAAATTGTTATCTAAATTATATTTAAACTTGATTAGTAATGATGTTAGTGCAGAGAAAATATATTCCCTTTCTACCTGAGGCTTTTAGGAAAAAGATAAATCTTCACTTATTAAATTGTCAAATGTTTATATTAACTGAGGATATTATGTAAATATTTAAGTTATTTGCAAATAGGGATGTAGAGCATTGAGGTCAGTGTGCCAAGTCAATAACTCAATATATACGTACAAACATGCAAAGAAAATAAATGTTGTAATGTTCATGGATTTAAAAAAAACAAAAAACTTAAGGATAGACAGCAACATAAGGACTTAGGAATTAAGGTTAAGAAATCCCTCTATGCAATAGCCAAAACCAAATTAAGGATTAAAGCTGTTTCAAAATAAGCTGTGGAATTTTAATTAAAGTTTTGTTTTCTATGCAATCACTTCTTTTCCTGAAAAGTGAGGGAGAATGCCAAGATTGTGACTTGACTAATGAATACTGAATGCATTAACTAGAGAAATGATGGACTGCAAAAGACCAGGTCTTTATACACACTAAAACATGTAGACTTTGTCATTATCAGTCTACTCATTTATTCACCTAAATTCTACCCATATAAGAATTAATTTAAAGAAAGAGAGAGAATATACAGTGCATAGCACACCAAAGGGAAATACACAGTAGTGGCTCAAAGCATTAGTTTTGGAGCTAGAGTGACAAATCATACTCTGTCTCTGCATTTGTATTATTCCATAATCTTTCACAAATTACTTAGTTCTCTTGTCCTTAGGACCATGAGAAATGGTATTTTATCTTCCCAAACATTTTTGATGAGGATTAGATGACAAACTCTGTCTTACAAAAGAAACTCGCTCATAGTGCTTTGTAAGTATACATGTATATTTTTATAATTATTACAAAGCCATGTAAATCACCAGATAGTCAATGAGCTAAATAAAATGGAAAAGATAAGAATAAGAATGTTACTTACATTAAAAATGAGGTAAGAACTTCTCTGGTGGTCCAGTGGAATCTGCCTGCCAATGTAGGGGACGTGTGTTTTATCCCTGGTCTGGGAAGATTCCACATGCTGTGTGGCAGTTACATTCGTGCACCACAGTTACTGAGCTAACAGGCTGCAGCTACTGCTCTAGAGCTCATGCACTCTGTAGCCTGTGCGCTACAACAAGAGAAGCTACCACAGCAAGGCAGTGCACTGCAACTAGAGAGTAGTCCATGCTTGGTGCAACTGGAGGAATCTTGCTGCAGCAACAAAGACCCACTGCAGCCAAAAATAAATTAATTCATGAAATCTAAAAATTTAGGACCCTTACTTTAAAAAAAAAAATGAGTAAAAAATGTATACCGACAATGTTTCTGTATGTGGGTCACAGATTTGATTCTAATCTTTCCAGAACCCAACTTAAAAATTTGGTAAGTTATACTTTTCATTGGCATCCTAAAATTAAACAGAAATTAACTATTTAGTGGATAAATAATTTTTGATGGTGAAGCAAACTATTTCTTTCAAGGTTGCTGACAAAGAATGCTGCAATTTCATAAAGATGTCCTTTAGGGACATCCATACAATGGACACAAAGGCTGGCTTCATGGAGATGCTTTTAGAAAAAAGGTTTTGGGACTCTGATTTAAACCCCATTCAAATAAAGCCATTCTTTGGAGGATTAGGATACTCAAAATCCAGTCTCTGCTTTTTCCACATGACTTGGGCAATTAGAGGGAAACAAAGGTTAATACACTGCAATAATACTGAAATGGTGAATTTAAAGTGAGACTTTTAGGCAAAGAACTTCACTGTTTCATTAGAATTAAACTGTTAGTTGGATATTGTAGATTTTTTTCTTGTGAGTCACGTTACCCAGAGGCCTTTAAGTTCCTGGAGTTTTTGTTACTAGATATACTGATAAGTACCCTCAAACACCAAAGTTTTCACTGAAATGGATAAATAGAAATCTCTTCATTATTTCTCTAAGGGTTCTAAACCAAATTAAATGAATATGACTTGAACTGTCAACATTTTCTCTAACACAGATGGCTAGAAATCTCTTTACTCAACTATTCCCTACAGATGTCAAATACCAGTAGAATGAGTAAGATTTTCTAAGTCTAAACTTAATATCTGTAGTTGAGTTCTTGAAAATATTCAAATACTGTTTTGAAAAAATAAACATTATATATTAACCTCAAGAAACATTTGATAAATAAGAACTTTAGAGACAGAATAAAGACTAAATATTTATTTTCAAAGAACTTGCAGGCTAATTATAATTCAACTGTCTTCAACTTTTCTGGATACATCTAGCAATAATCATTGTGAAAGTCTGACTATAGGTACAATGTGTTGATCATTTTCATATCTCTGATAAAACATTTTTAAGGATAAGAACAGTAAAACAATGAATATCAGATGCACCAATTTGTGTAAATTAGTAGGAAAAAACCTTTGGCCAGAGAGGATTCCATTCTTGAGTTTAATTTATCTGGCCTTTAGAATGATATAAATCTGGTGCCTCTTTTTAAAACTTGGAGAGGAACCTTCCTTTTGTAAGGTGAACTACTGTCACTGGCTAATTCTAACTCATATCTAAAAAATGAAGGATACAATGTTTAGAAATGCCCTGCTATGATTTAAATGAACAATGGACCCATAAAAGAGCAACACTAATAACACTCAGTAAAACTCAGAATATAGTTTCATTAAAATATAATTTATATATATATATATATATATATGTGTGTGTGTGTATATATATATATATGTTACTTAGTGGTCCAACGGCATAGATTCCCTCTTGTACCTCAGTGTCAATTGTCTCTTGATTGCCTTAATTTGTCTAGCAAGTTTCAAGTAATTTTGGCTTTCAGCAAATCGCCAAACTGAATCAATTTGGAAATAAATAAATCTTTGATTTTTCTCTTCAAATAACAACAATAAAAATAAGGTTTCATGGAAAGATGGAATAAAAATAGAAAAATGTTTTTAAAAAAATACCTTTACCTCATTTCTTCTCCTACCATAATTATGGCTCTGTTTCACCTAACTTATTACTTCCTAAACAATTATTTTTCATTCACTTTATCTCATTTCTTACTTGAGCTTCCTTTCCCCCCATATTTTTATTTCTCTCTTGTATTTTCTTTCTCCAGTCAATTTTCTCTACTTGTATATCTACTCACTTTCTCCAGGAAGTGGCTTTTTGTGGGATTATATACAAAGTCAAATGGGCCTTAAGAAGCACTGCTTTTAATAAAGCTAGTGGATGTGTTGAAATTCAAGAAGAATGATTCAAATCCTTAAAGGAGGATGCCATAACGTTTTACATTCATTATGTCAGCAAATCTGGAAGACCCAGCAGTGGCCACAGGGACTGGAAAAGGTCAATCCTTATCCCAACTTCCAAGAAGGGTAGTACCAAAGAAAATACTAACCATCAGATAATTGCACTCATCTCTGATATTAGTAAACTCATGCTTAAAATCTTGCATGTTAAGCTTCAGTGTTATGCAACAAGAACTTCCAGATGTCCAAGCTGGGCTTATAAAACAGAGAGGAACTAGAGATTAAATTGTCAACATTCGCTGGATCATAGAGAAAACGAGGGAATTTCAGAAAAACATCTCTGTTTCATCAGCTATGCTAAAACCTTTGACTGTGTGGATCATGTCAAACTGTGGAAAGCTCCTGGGAGAGCTTTGAGATGGGAATACCAGACCATTTTACCTGTCTCCTGACAAACCTGCATGTTGGTCAAGAAACTACAGTTAGAACCTTTTATGGAACAACTGATTGGTTGAAGATTGAGAAAGGAATATGACAAAGCTGCTTGTTGTCACTCTGTTTGTTTAACCTGTACATGAGCACATCATCAGAAATGCTGGGCTAGTTGAGTTACAAGCTGGAATCAAAATAGGTGAGAGAAATATCAATAACTTCAGATATGTGGATGATACCACTCTAATGGCAGAAAATGAAAAGGAACTACAGAGCTTCTTGATGTGGGTGAAGGAAAAGAGTGAAAAGCCTGCTTAAGGCTAAAAAAACAAAAACAAACTAAGATCATGGAATCCAGCTCCATTACTTCATGGCAAATAGAAGGGGAAAAAGTGGAAGTACTGAGAGATTTCCTCTTCTTGGGCTCCAAAATCACTGTGGACGGTGACCACAGCTATGAAATCAGAAGACAATTGCTTCTTGGCACGAAAGTGATGACAAACCTAGGCAGTGTGTTGAAACAGCGGAGACGTTACTCTGCCAACAAAGGTCTGTATTGTCAGGGCTATGATCTTCCCAGTGGTCACATTCTGTTATGAGAGATGTACCATAAAGAAGGCAGAATGCCAGAGAATTGATGCCTTCAAACTGTGGTGCTGGAGAAGACACCTGAGACTTCCTTGGACAACAGAAAAAACAAAATAGTTGATCTTAAGGGATATCAACTCTGGAAGGACTGATGCTGAAACTGAAACTCCAGTATTTCGGTCATCTGATACAAACAGATGCCTCATTGGAAAAGTCCTTGATGCTGGGAAAGACTGAAAGCAGAAGAAAACAGTGTCAGAAAATGAGATCCAATAAACATAAATTTGGGCAAACCCTGGGAGGTGGTGAGATACCGGGACATCTAGCATGCTGTAGTCCCTGGGGTCACAAAGAGTTGCACACAACTGGGCAACTGAACAACAACACGGGGGTGTGTCTGATTGAGTTAGAGCAGAAGAGAATGTCTTCAAAGGGTGACAGAGTTTGTAGTTTTTTTTTGTTTGTTTGTTTGTTTTTTCAGTTACATTTGGGAGTCATTTCCTGATTGATTTTTATATAACCAATTAGGTTCTAAATCAGTTAACATTTTTTAAGAACATTTTGTTTAAGCAGAATCTGAGTTTATACAAATCAGGTTAGCTACATGGAACATTTATTTATTCACTCACTGATTTATTTATCTATTAACTTATTCACTATCTGACTTGCCCAATCAGAGAGAATGCTTTGAAACTGAATATATAGAAAGCAGTGAATGAGACATTAAACATGAATCTGAGTGGCATCTTCCTCAACTGGTTTACAGTTTAGATAAAAGATGCACACATTTACTAATGAGCTCAACAAAGCTTCAAGGATTCCAAGTTAGAAATTCACACTAATTAACCCACTGCCTCAAAAAAGGGAACTTCTTCCTGAGGAAACGATACTGAGAGAAATTTCATTATGGAACTTTTCAAATCTTGAAATAGGATTTTTTTTGTTTGCTTTGTTTTTTGTTTTACAAATAGTGCAAAACAGTCAAAGTTGTCCCTTGCAGGAGCAGAATGAATAAAAAATCCTGGATGACAACCTTCTTGGGTTTCTAAGAGTTGTAAATTGTTCCAATATGTGATTTACTGTCTGAAAGCAGTGTTTCTAAACTGGAGGGCAGTAACTTATAACTTCACGAGTCAGTTGCAATCTCTGGAGAAAGTTTTGATAGTCATAACTGGGTTTGATTGCAGGAGGGCTACTGGCAACTAAGAAGTAGAGGCCACAAATGCTGATAAGCATCCAACAATGAGTGAGTTTGACCTTTTCCCCCAAAACAAAAAGAGTAATCTGGTAAAAATGCCAAGAATACCAAGACTCAGTGATTTTGATTTAAAGAAAAATGAAAGGAAGTAGAACTGCTGCAAAATGAGAAATATGGCTGAAGATGCTCCACAAACAAGATAGTAGACAACCTTGGCGACTATGTTAAATAATTTGGAATTTACAGACAAGGGTGGACACGGAAGGTTTTTCCATGATATGTAAACATCATTCTTAGCTGTAACAGAAGCTTTGAGGGTGGAATACTGAAGGCCAAGAAGGGAGAACAATCAACATTGGGTAAATTTTTATGTGAATTCATATTTGAATAGGCTGTGTGGCTCTAGAAATATTATTTATTCAATTTGAGTCTGCTTTCTCACTTGTAAAATGAGACCATTGAACTAGATAATCTATCACCCTAAAAGTATTCAGTTGAGTCACTCAGTCATGTCCAACTCTATGTGACCCCATGGACTGCAGCATATCAGGCATCTTCTATCCATCACCAGCTCCCAGAGTTTACCCAAACTCATATCTGATGAGTCGATGATGCCATCAAACCATCCAATCCTCTGTTGTCCCCTTCTTGTCCCACCTTTAATCGTTCCCAGCATCAGGGTCTTTTCAAATGAGACAGCTCTTCATATCAGGTGGCCAAAGCATTGGAGTTTCAGCTTCAAGATCAGTCCTTCCAATGAACACCCAGGACTGATCTCCTTTAGGATGGACTGGTTGGATCTTCTTGAAGTTTAAGGGACTCCCAAGAGTCTTCTTCAATACCAGAGTTAAAATCATCAATTCTTCTGCACTCATCTTTTTTTTATAGTCCAACTCTCATATCCATACATAACTACTGGAAAAACCATAGCATGGACTAGATGGACCTTTGTTGACAAAGTAATGTCTCTGCTTTTTAATATGTTGTCTAGGTTGGTCATAACTTTTCATCCAAGGAGTAAGTATCTTTTAATTTCATGGCTGCAATCACCATCTGCAGTGATTCTGGAGTTCAAAACAAAATAAAGTCAGCCACTTTTTACACTGTTTCCCTGTCTATTTGCCAAGAAGTGATGGGACTGGATGCCATGATCTTAGTTTTCTAAATGTTCAGCTTTGAGCCAACTTTTTCATTCTCTTCTTTCAATTTCATTACAAGGATTTTTAGTTCTTCTTAACTTTCTCCCATACAGGTGGTGTCATCTGCATATCTGAGGTTATTGATATTTCTTCCAGAAAACTTGATTCCAGCTTGTGCTTCATCCAGCTCAGCATTTCTCATGATATAATCTGCATATAAGTTAAATAAGCAGGGTAACCATATACAGTCTTGATGT
This sequence comes from Neotragus moschatus, assembly GCA_006410615.1. Classification (NCBI taxonomy): domain Eukaryota; kingdom Metazoa; phylum Chordata; class Mammalia; order Artiodactyla; family Bovidae; genus Neotragus; species Neotragus moschatus. Next base: position 266,736 of record SJYA01000279.1, read on the forward strand.
AATCTTTTTTCCTATTCAGAACCAGTCTGTTGTTTCATGTCCAGTTCTAACTGTTGTTTATTGACATGCATACAGATTTCTCAAGAGGCAAATCAGGTGTTCTGATATTCCCATATCTATCAGTTTTCCATAGTTTATTGTGATCCACACAATCAAAGTCTTTGGCATAATCAATAAAGCAGAAATAGATGTTTTTTCTAGAAATCTCTTGATTTTTCCATGATCCAATGGATCATGGTTCCATCATTATCTCTGGTTCCTCTGCCTTTTCTAAAACCAGTTTGAACATCTGGAAATTCACTGTTCATTTATTGCTGAAGCCTGGCTTCAATAATTTTGAGCATTACTTTGCTAGNTTTACACTCCTACATTTTATAAAGCAGTATTCTCTTAGGTTTCCTGCTGTTTCTTTAATATTTCATGTTCTTTCCCTTCAGTAATTCAACCTTATTTTCCCTGCCCTGTATAAGTGTCAACATTCTGCAACTTTTTAAAAAATCTCTTTCAGTAGTATCTTTTCTCCTTAGCTCTCAAACTTTTTACCTTACAGTATATCAACTCATGAGACCTCAGTAATAACACAGTCCACAAAAGTTTGATTTCCTTTTCCTTCCGCAAGACATCATTCTGCCCCATCACCTCATTGGTATTATGCTGAATGATCTCGTGAGTAAAAGGCAGCGACACTTCTAAACACAGTGGTAAGATATTTGATTCTCAGAAAGTGGGGAATAAACCCACTAAAATTCAGGGGCTTTCTGCCTCAGTGAAACTTCTGAGAATCCAGTGATATATGACATGCCAAGGTATTTCTTCTAAGGTGAAGGTTAAGTTGTTGCATCTGGCTCCTCCTGAAAGCCAAACAAGGCATGATGTCTAGTGGAACTCTTGAGGTTTTAGAGGCAACGTATTTCTCATTTGGGTATAAGACTCCAGCCCATCTACCAAGTAACTCAATAACGTTGATACTGGAAACTTCCCTGGCAGCCATCTGTCAGGATTCTGCACTTCTACTGCAGGAGACATGGGTTCCATTCCTGGACAGAGAACTAAGATTCCCCCATATCACAAGACCAAAAAGCAAACAAACAAACAAGCAAAAAGCTGCTACTTTTGAGTGTGGCCCACTTGATACCTGATAGAGATGGTGTCCACTTGGGTAATATCACCCAGCAGATTGTATGGCCATATGGCATTTGAAATGTCAATGGCAGATAAAGATAAAGTTTTCTGCAGCAGGATTTTGGAGCAAAGCCTTGACATACTCTGTGGATAACTACTCTCCTTTTTCTCAAAAAGCTCTTGCATTTCTACTAAGCCTTTGTAGGACTGAACACTTATCCACGTACCACCAAGTAATCATGTTATCTGAGCTGCCCATCATGAACAGGGTCTTATATGAATTACCAAACTACTAAGATGCACATGCACGTGAGTACTCCAACAGAATTCGAACAAGCATTGAGATACCTGTTAAATTACAGGCAAGTGGCACAGTTTCCCCTTGTCTTCTCTCTCCAGCCTGCCCTCATGAAGAGTTTGGACTCATGAGGAGTTCTCTATAATCTGGTGACCGAGAAAGAGAAAACTTTGATTTTATTTTCAGATGGTTCCTCCAGTATTCTTACCTGGAGAATCCCATGGACAGAGGAGACTAGCAGACTACAGTCCATAGGGTTGCAAAGAGTTGGACATGACTGAAGTGACTTAGCACACACGCACTGCAGGATAGGCAGAAACCTCCCTCTAGGGAGGATGTCCTCTTGGACATCCCTAGAGGACAAAGGTTCATATAGTCACAGCTTTTTTTTTTTTTTTTTTCCCCAGTAGTCATGTGCTGAGGTGAGAGTTGGACCATAAAGAAGGCTGAGCACCAATGTACTGATACTTTCCAACTGTGGTGCTAGAGAACTCTATGAGTCCCTTTGACAGCAAGGAGATCAATCCAGGCAGTCCTAAAGGAAATCAACCCTGAATATTCACTGGAAGGACTGGTACTGAAGCTGAAGCTCTAATACTTTGGTCACCTGATGTGAAGAGCTGACACATTGGAAAGACCTATATGTTGGGTATGATTAAGGACAGGAGAAGGGGATGGTGGAGGACAAGATTGTTGGATGGCATTATTGACACAATGAACATGAGTTTGACCAAACTCCAGAAGATAGTGAAGGACAGAGAAGCCTGGCATCCTGCAATCTGTGGGGTCGCCAAGACTCAGATACAACTTAATGACTGAACAACAAACAAAAGACAGTGAAGAGAAATCCTCTTAGTAGGTACGATTTTAAGCACACTTGTTTTTGTTTTTGCTTTTGCCTCAAAGGATAAAAGGCCAGAGATATAATTTTAGTAGTTGAGGGAGGAGGTGAAAAAGGCAATGCAGCTTCAGAGGCCAAGATCAGTGCACCTAGTATAGTCACAGAAACAAAAGTACACAGGCACTCAGGAGGAATGTACAGAAATGATAAAAGAGATCCTAGGGGATTTGGGCAGAGTAATGACAGCGTCTTCACCAAGTACAAATCTTATTTTATTACTTTTCCTGAATGTAGCACCATCTACAGGGCTTAGTCTATTGAAGAATAAAAATTTAAGTTGCTGATTTGATATATAGTTCTATCATATACCAAGCTCCCACTTATGTGTGGCTCCATCTATCTAAATGTTTTCCCTGTATCAAATGCAGCACTGTTTTAATTACTGTAGGTTTAAAATGCCTGATAGCATATATCATCAATAAATAGTCTTCAGCTTCAAACTTATCATGTCAATTCTTAAGCCTTTAATTTTTCATATGAATGAGAAGGTCAATTTCTTATTTTCACTTCATCATTGCTATTAGTATTTTAATAGGAATGCCACTGGATTTGTAGATTAACTGACATATTTGTAACACTGAGCCTTCCAATTCATACACATTCCTTACTGTTTCATTTATGTAGGTACTTTATTTTTTCAACAGGTTGTATCATCATCTCTAAGAACATTTTGTTTCTATCTTTTTGATTATTTTAAACACTAAAGTTTTGTTTCTATTTTGAACAATTTATCTTTTCAAAATGAGATTTTACTTTCATTGTATAAATATGGCATTAATTTTTATAGATGGATTTTATATAGCAACCTTGATGAACTCCTTGATTAATTCTAATGTATTATAAATTTTATCATATTTTTAATGTAAATATTATCTGCACATAAAGTATTATAGCTTCTTCATTTCCATTTTTATGTCTATTATTTTTCCTTGTTTACTTTCTCAATGAACATTCAAAAGTTTGCAGTTAAATAGACTTAACTTATTCTTTTCCCTTCCTACATAGATAGGGATCATTTTTACTGTGACAGGGTGTTGATTCTTACTGACTTATTTTTATTTCTCCATTGAGATATTTGCATAAATATTCCTTGTAAGTTTGGTAATGAGGTTTTACATTAATATGTTTTCAAAAAGTATTTATTGAAAAGATAATTTCTTTAAAGAATTTTGTTTTCTGTCAAACCTCAACATGAATCAGCCATAGGTATACATATATTCCCTCTTTTTTCACCCTCCCTCCCATTTCCATCCCCATCCCACCCCTCTAGGTTGATACAGAGTACCTGTTTGAGTTTCCTGAGACATACAGCAAATTCTCATTGGTTATCTATTTTACATATGATAATGTAAGTTTCCATATTACTCTTTCCATACATTTCATCCTGTACTCACTTCTCCCCATGTCCATAAGTCTATTCTCTATGTCTGTTTCTCCATTGCTGCCCTGTGTACCACAACTTCTTTATCCATTCATCTGTCGATGGACATCTAGGTTGCTTCCATGTTCTAGCTATTGTAAATAGTGCTGTAATGAACAATGGGATACATGTGTCCTTTTCAATTTTGGTTTCCTCAGGGTATATGACTAAGAGTGAGGTTGCTGGGTCATATGGTGGTTTTATTTCTAGTTTTCTTAAGGAATCTCCATACTGTCTTCCATAGTGGCTGTATCAATTTACATTCCCACTAACAGTACAAGAGCATCCCCTTTTCTCCATACCCTCTTCAGCATTTTACTGTTTGTAGACTTTTTGATGATGGCCATTCTGACCAGTGTGAAGTGATATCTCATTGTAATTTTGATTCACATTTCTCTAATAATGAGTGGTGTTGTGCATCTTTTCGTGTGTTTACTAGCCATCTGTATATCTTCTTTGGAGAAATGTCTGTCTAGGTCTTTTTCTCACTTTTTTATCAGGTTGTTTGGTTTTCTGGTATTGAGTTGTATGAGCTGCTTGTGTATTTTGGAAATTAATACTTTGTCAATTTTTTAACTTGCTATTATTTTCTCCCATTCTGAGGGTTGTTTTTTCACCTTGTTCATAGTTTTCTTTGCTGTGCAAAAGATTTTAAGCTTAATCAAGTCCCATTTGTTTACTTCTGCTTTATTTCCAATACTCTAGGAGGAGGGTCATGACGATCTTGTTTTGATTTATGTAGAATGTTCTGCTTATATTTCCCTCTAAGAGTTTTACAGTTCGGGGTCTTATATTTAGGTATTTAACTCATTTTGAGTTTATCTTTGTTCATGCTGTAAGAAGTGTTCTAATTTTATTCTTTTACATGTAGCTGTCCAGTTTTCCCAGCACCATTTATTGAAGAGGATCTCTTTGCCCTATTGTATATTCTCACCTCCTTTGTAAAAAAAAATAAGGTACTGATAGGTGCATGGGCTTATTTCTGGGCTTTCTATCTTATTCTTTTGGTCTATATTTCTGTTTTTGTGCCAGTACCATACTGTCTTGATTACTATAGCTTTGTAGTATAATTTGAGGTCAGGAAGGTTGATTCCTCCAGCTCCATTCTTTCCCAAGACTGCTTTGTATATTTAGGGTCTTTTGTGTTTCCATATAAATTGTGAAATATTTTGTTCTAGTTCTGTGAAAAATGCCATTGGTACTTTGGTAGGGATCACATTGAATCTGTAAATTATATTTGGTAGTACATTCATTTTCACAATATTGATTCTTCCTACCCAGGAACATGGATTATCTCCCATCTGTCTATGTCATTTTTTTTTAATTTTTTCATTAGTGTTTTATAATTTTATGTATACAATTCTTTTGTCTCCTTAGGTAAGTTTATTCCTAGATATTTAATTATTTTTGTTCCAAGGGTGAATGGAATTGATTTCTTAATTTCTCTTTCTGATTATTCATTGTTAGTATATAGAAATGCAAGTGATTTCTGTGTATTGATTTTGTATCCTGCCACTTTGCTAAATTCACTGATTAGCTCTAGTAAGTATCTGATATTATCTCTAGGGTTTTCTGTATAAAGCATCATATCATCTACAAACAGTGAGAGCTTTGTTTCTTCTTTCCTGATCTAGATTCCTTTTATTTATTTATTTTCTTCTCTGATTGCTGTAGCTAGGACTTAGAGATTTATATTGAATAATAGTGGTGAAAGTGGGCATCCTTGTCTTGTTCCTGGTCTTAGGGGGAATGCTTTCAGTTTCACACCATTGAAGATAAAGTTTGTTGTTCAGTTCATTTCAGTTCAGTTCATTCCCTCAGTCATATCCGACTCTTCATAACCCCATGGAACACAGCACGCCAGCCTTCCTTGTCCATCACCAATTCCCGGAGTTTACTCAAACCCATCTCCATTGAGTTGGTGATGCTATCCAACCATCTCATCCTCTGTTGTCTCCTTCTCCTCCTGCCTTCAATCTTTCCCAGCATCAGGGTATTTTCCAATGAGTCAGCTCTTCTCATCAGGTGGCAAAAGTATTGGAGTTTCAGCTTCAGTATCCGTTCTTCCAATGAACACCCAGGACTGATCTCTTCTAGGATGGACTGATTGTATCTCCTTGCAGTCCAAGGGACTCTCAAGAGTATTCTCCAACACCACAGTTCAAAAGCATCTATTCTTTGGTGCTCAGCTTTATTTATAGTCTAACTATCACATCCATACACAACTACTGGAAAAACCATTGCCTTGACTAGACAAAAGTTTTTTGGCAAAGTAATGTCTCTGTGTTTAAATATGCTGTCTAGGTTGGTCATAACTTTTCTTCCAAGGAGTAAGCGTCTTTTAACTTCATGGCTGCAGTCACCATCTGTGGTGATTTTGGAGCCCCCAAAAATAAAGTCAGCCACTGTTTCCACTGTTTCCCCATCTATTTGCCATGAAGTGATGGGATCAGATGCCACGATCTTTGTTTTCTGAATGTTGAGCTTTAAGCCAACTTTTTCACTCTCCTCTTTCACTTTCATCAAGAGGCTTTTTAGTTCTTCATTTTCTGCCATAGGGATGGTGTCATCTGCAATATCTGAGGTTACTGATATTTCTCCTAGTAATCTTGATTCCAGCTTGTGCATCATCCAGGCCAGCATTTTTCATGATGTACCCTGCATATAAGTTAAATAGGCAGAGTGATAGTATACAGCCTTGATGGATTCTTTTTCCTATTTGGAACCAGTTTGTTGTTCCATGTCCACTTCTGACTGTTGCTTCCTGACCTGAATACAGGTTTCTCAAAAGGCAGGTTAGGTGGTCTGGTATTCGCATCTCTCTCACAATTTTTCACAGTTTATTGTGATCCACACAGTCAAAGGCTTTGGCATAGTCAATAAAGCAGAAAAAGTTTTCTGTAGCCTTATCATATATGGCCTTTACTATATTGAAGTAGGTTCTTTCTATGTGCATTTTTTGAAGAGTTTTAATCATAAATGTGTGCTGAATTTTGTCAAAGATTTTTTCTGCATCTATTAAAATGATCATATGGTTTTTAATCTCTCAATTTTTTAATGAGGTGTATTGCATTGATTCATTTGCATATATTCAAGAATCCTTGCATACCTGGAATAAACCCAACTTGATCATGATGTATGAGCTTTTTGATGTGTTGTTGAATTCTGTGGTAAAATTTTTGAGGATTTTTGCATCTATGTTCATTGGTGATATTGGCCTGTAATGTTCTTTTTGTGTTTTATCTTTGTCCGGTTTTAGTATCAGGGTGATGGTGGCCTCATAGAATGAGCTTGGAAGTATTCCTTCCTCTGCAATTTTTTGAAAGAGTTTCAGAAGGATAGGCATTATCTCTTCTCTAAATGTTTGATAGAATTCTCCTGTGAAGCCCCTTGATCCTGGGCTTTTGTTCTTTGGGAAATTTTTGATCAGCTTCAATTGCAGTGTTTGTAATTGGGTTGTTCATAATTTCTATTTATTCCTGGTTCAGTCTTGGAGAACTTTTCCAAGAATCTGTCTATTTCTTCTAGGTTATCCATTTTATTGCCAGATAGTAGTTCATAATAGTCTCTTACAATCCTTTCTATTTCTGTGTTGTCTGTTGTTACCTCTCCTTTCTCATTTCTAATTTGGTTGATTTGAATCTTTTCTCTTTTTTTCTTGATGAATCTGGCCAAAGGTTTGTCAATTTTGTTTATCTTCTCAAAGAACCAGCTTTTAGTTTTATTTATCTTTACTATTGTTTGTTTCACTTCTTTTTCATTTATTTCTGTTCAGATCTTTATGATTTTTTTCCTCCTACCAGTTTTGTTGTTGTTGTTCTTCTTCTTCTTTTTTCAGTTATTTTAGCTGTACAGTTATGTTGTCTGTTCAATATTTTTCTTGTTTCTTGAGGTAGGATTGTATTGCTATAAACTTTCCACATATAACTGCTTTTGCTGCATCCCATAGGTTTCAAACTGTTGTGCTTTCATTGTCAGTTGTTTCTGGAAATTTTTTTTATTTCCCTTTTGATTTCTTCAGTAACCTGTTGGTTATTTAGAATAGTGTTGTTTAATCTCCATATGTTTGTGTATCTTATTTTTTATCCTTTTCTAATATAAATTTATTTATTTTAATTGGAGGTTAATTATAATATTGTATTGGTTTTGCCATACATTAACATGTATCCACCACAGGTATAAACATGTTCCCCATCCTGAACCCCACCTCCCTCCTCCCTCCCCATACTATCCCTCTGGGTCATCTCATAGCATTGTGGTCAGGGAAAATGCTTGATATGATTTCAGTTCTCTTAAGTTCACTGAGGTTTGATTTGTGACCCAATATGTAGTCAATCGTGGGGAATGTTCCATGTGCACTTGAGAAGAAAGTGTATTCTTCTGCATTTAGATGGAATGTCCTGAAGATATCAATGAGATCCATCTCATCCATTGTATCACTTAGGATGTGTTTCCTTATTCATTTTCTGTTTTGATGATCCATCCATTGGTGTGACTTTGGTGTTAAACTCTCCTACTATTATTGTGCTACTGTCAATTTCTCCTTTTATGTCTGTTAGTGTTTGTCTTATGTATTGAAGTGCTCCTATGTTGGGTGCATATATATTTACAATTGTTATGTCTTCCTTTAAGTTTGATCCCTTGATCATTATGTAGTGCCCTTCCTAATTTCTTGTAGTAGTCTTTATCTTAAAGTCTATTTTGTCTGGTATGAGGATTGCTACTTGCGCTTTCTTTTGCTTCCCATTTGCATGGAATACATTTTTCTATCCTCTCACTTTCCGTCTATATGTGTCTTGAGGTCTGAAGTGGGTTTCTTGTAGATAGGATATTTATGGGTCTTCCATTTATGTCCATTCAGCCAGTCTGAGTCTTTTGGTTGCAGCATTTAATCCATTTATGTTTAAAGTAATTACTGATACATGTGTTCCTATTGCCATTTTCTTAATTATTTGAGGTTAATTTTGTAGATCTTCTTTCTTCTCTTGTATTTCTTGACTATATAAGTCCTTTACATTTGTTGTAAAGCTGATTTGCTGGTGTAGAATTGTCTTAACTTTTGCTTGTCTGAAAAGCTTTTTATTTCTCCATCAATTTTGAATGAGATCCCTGCTGGGTACAGTAATCTTGGTTATAGTTTGTTTTGTTTGTTTGTTTGTTTTCCCATTTAAGTACTTTAAATATATCCTGCCATCCCCTCTGGCCCGAAGAGGTTCTGCTGAAAGATCAGCTGTTAAGTGTATGAGGTTTCCCTTGTATGTTACTTGTTGCTTTTCCCTTGCTGCTTTTAATAGTCTTTCTTTGTGTTTAGCCTTTGTTAGTTTGATTACTGTGTGTCTTGATATGTTTCTCCTTGGGTTTATCCTATATGGAACTCTTGTGCCTCTTGGACTTTATTGACTATTTCCTTTTCCATGTAGTGGAAATTTTCATTTATAATCTCTTCAAAAATTTTCTTTTTCTCTTCTTCTGGGTCCCCTATAATTCAAATGTTGGTGCATTTGATATTGTCCCAGAGGTCTCTAAGACTATCCTCAGTTCTCTTTTTTTTTTTAACTTTGCTCTTCAGAAGTTATTTCCACCATTTTGCCTTCCAACTCTCTGATTCATTCTTTTGCTTCTGATATTCTGTTACTAATTCCTTATAGACTATTTTTAATTTCAGTAATTGTGGCATTTGTCTCTGCATGTTTATTCTTTAATTCTTCTAGGTCTTTATTAATTGATTCTTGTATTTTCTCCATTCTGTTTTCAAGGTTTTTGATCATCTTTACTGTCATTATTCTGAATTCCTTTTCAGGTAGCTTGCCTATTTCCTCTTCATTCATTTGGACTTTTGTGTTTCTAGTTTGTTCCTTCATTTGTGTAGTATTTCCTGCCTTTTTATTAATTTCTTTTTAACTTATTGTGTTTGAGGTCTCCTTTTCCCAGGCTTTAAGGATAGTTAAATTCTTTCCTTGAAGAAGGTTGAATCATTTCTTCCTTTTGGTTTCCGCCCTTCTAATGTTGGTACAGTGATTTGTGTAAGCTTCATATTGGGTGAGATTAGTGCTGAGTTCTTGGTTTGTTTGTTTGGTTTTCCTCTCATGGGCAAGGCTGAGTGAGATGGTAATCCTATCTGCTAATGATTGGGTTTGTATTTTTGTTTTGTTTGTTGTTTAGATGAGGCATCCTGCACAGGGTGCTACTGGTGGTTTGATGATGCTGGGTCTTGTATTCAAGTGGTTTTGTTTGTGTGAGTTCTCACTATTTGATACTCCCTATGGTTAGTTCTTTGGTAGTCTAGGGTCTTGGAGTCAGTGTTCCCACTCCAAAGGCTCAGGGCTTGATATCTGGTCAGAAACAAAGGTTCCACAAGTGGTTTGTTATGGCATTAGGTGAAATTNTGGGTCTTGTATTCAAGTGGTTTTGTTTGTGTGAGTTCTCACTATTTGATACTCCCTATGGTTAGTTCTTTGGTAGTCTAGGGTCTTGGAGTCAGTGTTTCCACTCCAAAGGCTCAGGGCTTGATATCTGGTCAGAAACAAAGGTTCCACAAGTGGTTTGTTATGGCATTAGGTGAAATTAAAACCATTATCCAAAAATAAGAAACCAAAGATGAACCCCAGAAAAGTGGCAGTTTAAAATCAGGCAGAGAATAATTAAAATAATGGAATATACACATATACA
>SJYA01000279.1:288320-327732 GCA_006410615.1 Neotragus moschatus
CTGAATATTCATTGGAAGGACTGATGCAGAAGTTGAAGCTCCAATACTTTGACTACCTTATGCAAAGGGCCAACTCAAAGGAAAAGACTCTGATGCTAGGAAAGATTGAGGGAAGAAAAAGAAAGAGGCAACAACAAATGAGCTAGCTGGATTGCATCACTGACTCAATGGACATGAGTCGGCACAAACTCTGTGAAGGACAGGGAAGCCTGGAATGATATAGTCCATGGGGTCACATAGTGGTGAACGTAACTGAGCAACTGAAAAACAACAAGTCTTGACTACACAATCAGGATTCAGAGCCTAGGCTATTAATCACTTCACTACCACTTCTCTCCTGAAAAGTCAGTTTTCATTTCCTACATCAATTCTAGCATCTGCTACCTAAGATTTTTATCTTGGTGGAAAGTTGAGATAAATATTATTTAGGAGTACCACTTTTTTTCTTTTTTTAGTTTCTATAATTATTTCTTTTATCCTCCTTACCTCCACCATACTTTGGCCACAGGTCAAATAACAAAGAGGGAAAACAGCCCTACCCATCAACAGAAAATTGGATTAAAGATTTACTGAGCTGGAATCAAGATTGCCTGAAGAAATATCAATCATCTCAGATATGCAGATGATATCACACTTATGGAAGACAGTAAAAAAGAACTAAAGAGCCTCTTGATGAAAGTGAAATAGGAGAGTGAAAAAGTTGGCTAAAGCTCAACATTAAGTAAACTAAAATCATGGCCTCTGGTCCCATCACTTCATGGCAAATAGATGGGGAAACAGTGGAAACAGTGTCAGACTTTATTTTCTTGGGCTCCAAAATCACTGCAGATGGTTACTGCAGCCATGAAATTAAAAGATGCTTGTTCCTTGGAAAAGCTATGACCAACCTAGATAGCATATTAAAAAGCAGAGACATTACTTTGACAACAAAGGTCTATTTAGCTAAAGCTATGGTTTTTCCAGTAGTAGTATATGGATGTGAGAGTTGGACTATAAAGAAAGTTGAGTGCCAAACAATTGATGCTTTTGAATGGTGGTGTTGGAGAAGACTCTTGAGAGTCCCTTGGACTGCAAGGAGATCCAACCAGTCCATTCTGAAGGAGATCGGCCCTGGGATTTCTTTGGAAGGACTGATGCTGAAGCTGAAACTCCAGTACTTTGGCCACCTCATGTGAAGAGTTGACTCATTGGAAAAGACCTGATGCTGGGAAAGATTGAAGGCAGGAGGAGAAGGGGCTGACAGAGGATGAGGTGGTTGGATGATATCACCGACTCGATGGACATGAGTTTGAGTAAGCTCCTGGTATTGGTGATGGACAGGAAAGCCTGGCATGCTGCAGTCCATGGGGTTGCAAAGAGTTGAACACGACAGAGTGATTTAACTGACTGATAATTGTTTTATCTCAGTCATCCATTTTCTATTTTATTCATATAATTACTTTAAAAAGGCAACTTGAGTTTTTTTTTTTTTGTATGTTTGTGTGAGAGAGAGAAAGCATTGTGGAAAATAAAGTTATGTTTCTGTTCAGCTTGAATTTGTTTTCTTTATGGTCTAGAAAAGATAGGCAATGCATTTTGACAATATAATGTATTTATCCTTTCTGTTGAGGGTTGGAAAAAAGTATAGTCCCATCTTAGCTATCAAGTTTTATTGTCTAAGAAATAGTGTAAGGATGGCGTGGACATCAAGTGGAGTTGTTCCCTGTTGTGATGGGAGGAACAGAAAGCAAGAGACACCCGAAGAGAATAGTGAATCAAAAAGCTATAGGCAACTAAGTCTAGAGTGTCAGTAGATCGTGGATCATATTTAAGGCATCCTGGTGTCACTTTTCTATGAGTGAAGTGTTTAAAGTGTCATAGACTCATGAAAAATCATAGCTTATTGCTGTGATTGAGCTATGGACCAAGGACTGAATATCCTTGTTATATATGTATTGAACATCTATCACCTGGGAGGTAGAGTGGTGCATAGTAAGAATACTGGAGACAAACGTGCATCATATACCTGATGATTTGGAAATGGACATAAAATATCGGCACACCTCAGGCACACAACAGATTCAATTGCAGACCACTGTGATAAAGCAAATATCACAGTAAAGTGAGTCATGTAAGTTTTTCGTTTCTCAGTACATATAAAAGGTGAAAAGTGAAAATGTTAGTCAATCAGTCATGTCTGACTCTTTGCGACCCCATGGAGTATAACCCACCAGACTCCTCTGCCATAGAATCTTCCAGGAAAAGATATTGGAGTGGGTAGCCATACCCTTTTCCAGGGGATCATACCAACCCAGGGATAAAACCCGGGTCTCCAGTATTTCGGCATATCCTTTACCATCTGAGCCACCAAAGAAGCTTACACTCTACTGTAGTCTATTGAATGTGCAATAAAGATTATATATATATACACAAAAATAGTATACATAAATTAACTTCAAAATATTTTATTGTTGAGAAAAAAAGGTAACCATTATCTGAGTCTTCAGCAAGTTATATCTTTTGCTGCTGGAGAGTCTTGTTTTGACTTTGATGGTCAGGGTAGTGATTGCTGAAGCTTAGAGTGGTTGTAACGATTTCTTAAAATACAACAACAAAGTTTGTCACATTTATTGACTTTTTCTCTCATGAACAATTTCTCTGTAGCATGCAGCATTGTTTGATAGGATAGAACCCAAGGAAGAACTTTTTTTTTTTTTTTTCAAATTGAAGTCAATTCTCCTAAACTCTGCTGCTGCTTTTTCAACTAAGTTTATGCTATAGTCTCAACTTTGTTGTCATTTCAACAATCTTTTCAACGTTTTCAACAAGAGCAGTTTCCATCACTTTCTTGTCTCATTCATAATAAATAGCTCTTCTTCTGTTAGAGCTTTATCATTAAATTTAGTCACATCATTAGGTCCCATTTCTAATTATAGTTCTCTTCCTAGTTTCTCCACATCTGCAATTATTTCCTCCACTGAAGCCTTGAACCCTCAAGCCATCCATGAGAGTTAGTTTCTTCCAAAATCCTGTTAATATGCTCACTTCTTCCCAAGAATCACAAATGTCCTTAACAACACCTACAATGTGGAATGCCTTCTAGACGTTCTTCAATTTATTTTGCCAATATCCGTTAGAGGAATACCTATATTTGGCAACTAAGTCCTTGTGAAATGTATTTCTTAAATAATAAATAAGACGTGAACGTAAATATTACTGCTTGATCCATGGGCTGCAGAATGAATGCTGTGTTAACATGCATGAAAATAGTAAAAATCTTTTGCATCTCTACTAGAGATTTTGGGTTTCCAGGTACAATATATAATATTTTGAAAAGAATCTTCCTTTTTTTCTTTCCCTGAGAATCAGATCTCAATAGTGGGCTTAAAATATTCAGGAAACCATGTTGTCATCAGATGTGCTATGGTCTTGAATTTTTTGTTCCACTTATAGAGCACTACCAGAGTAGTTTAAACATAATTCTTAGGGGCTCCAGAATTTTCAGAAAGCTAAGTGAGCTTTGGGTTCTATTGAAAGTCATCAGCTGCATCAGCCGCTAACAAGAGAATTAGCCTGTCCTTTGAAGCTTTGAAGTCAGGCATTAACTTCTCTGTGGCAATGAAAGACCTAGACGTCATCTTCCAGTATAAGAAAATTAAGTGCTACTTCAGTGAACACATGAATGATAAGAAAGAAAAACTGATTACTGATGTAGAAGATGATTTAGTGGTCCAGATAAAAGCTCAAACTGGCCACATTATTTCCCATTTTGTCTATATTGAAAATCTGTTTGTAGTGGAGAACCCTTCATTAGCTGAATCTTCTGCATAACTTGCTATAGCTTCTATTAATACATCAGCATTTTCTGCTTCACCTTGTGCTTTTATGTTTCAGAGACAGCTTCTTTCCTTAAATCTCATGAACCAACATTTGCTAGTTTCAAACTTTACTTCTGCAGCTTCCTGCTCTCTTTCAGTCTTCATAGAGTTAAAGAGTCTTCGGGCCTTGCTCTGAATTAGGCTTTGGCTTATGGGAATCTTGTGGCTTGTTTGATCTATTCAGACTACTAATACTTTCTCCATATCAGCAACGAAGTTATTGCTTTCTTATTCTTGTGTTCACTGGAGTAGCACTTTTAGTTTACTTTAAGAACTTTTCCATTGCATTCACAACTTGATTAGCTGTTTGGTACAAGAGGCCTAGTTTTGGGCCTGTCTCAACTTTTGGCACCCCTTCCTCACTAAGCTTAATAATTTCTATCTTTTGATTTAAAATGAGACAAGTTTGACTTCTTCCTTTCACTTGAGCACTTAGAGGCCATCATAGGGTTATTAACTGGCCCAATTTCAGTATCATTTTGTCTCAGGAAATAGAGATGCCAGAGCAGAGGGAGATAAATGGGAAACTGCTAGTTGTTGAAGCAGTCAAAATAAGTACATTCATAGATTAATTTTCCCATCTTACATGAATGTAGTTCACAGGGCCCCAAAACAATTACAGTAGAGGCATCAAAAATCACTGGTCATAGATTTCCATAAGAAATATAATAATGATGGAAAACCTTGAACTATTACAAGGATTATCAAAATGTGATACAGAGACATGAAGTGAGCAAATGCTATTGAAAAAATGGCACCAATAGACTTGCTTGTGGTAAGGTTGCCACAAACATTTAATTTATTAAGATACTAATCTGTGGAATGTAATAAAGCAATGTGCAACATAAGGAGGTATGCCTTTAATTAGTGTGATAATGGAGGTATGTAAAAGTTGCCAGGGAATAGACAAAATGCAGTATATTATAGGGTGGGTAAATTTTTTCCTGCACGTTTGAGGGCAGTCTGTCAGATTGGAGAGGGCATTCCAGGCAAAGAGCACAATTTAGGCAAAGACATCACCGTATGAAAGAAAGAATATCATACATTCTGGAAACGGCAAGTGCGTCTATGTGGATGTGATGGGGGAAACGTGTCTTTCTTAAAAGATGAACACACACTGGCTCATCTAAGGGCCAGATTAAGAAAAGCATTCTATATCATGATCAGTAATATAGATTTATACTATAGAAGTCAACTAAAAATTATCCACAGACACAGGCATGAAAACTCTTATTTCAGACTTGACTGTGTTGGTGGTGGGGGTATTTAGAATCAACAGGAGTGCAAAGAAAGTTATTGATATAGTCACGTGAGAAATGATATTAACTCTAAAAACAGGAATGGATTAAAGGCAGTTTGACAATAGAAAAGAGTAATTTGTTGATCAGTTAGGTAATGTGAGTGAGGGACAGAAAATAATCAGTGTTGACTCTAGATTTCTGGCTTGGATAGCAGTGTGAAATCTTTAGTATGTTTAGGTATCTACTAGGCTGCAGTCCATGGGGTCATGAAGAGTTGGACATGACTGAGTGACTTCACTTTTGCTTTTATGCATTGGAAAAGGAAATGGCAACCCAATCCAGTGTTCTTGCCTGGAGAATGCCAGGGACAGCGGAGCCTGGTGGGCTTCCATCTATGGGGTCACACAAAATTGGACACATCTGAAGTGACTCAGCAGCAGCAGCAGGTAAGTATCACATTCATCTTCTTTGAAATAAATATTTGAGGGTACTGGCAAAGAGATTGTTTTCTATTCACAAAAGAAGTTTCAAAATTAGAGTTCATAACTATCATAATAGATTCAAGAAGCTGTAACCAAGAAAGACCCTATGGAGCCTTCCTAGGAAAGCCCTCTTGATGTCCTGTACTTGCTTCTTGCTTGTAGAACATCTTCAGCTTTGCAGGCCTCCCCTGAGCCTAGCTCAAGAGTTAATAATTGAAAAAACGTGAATATGTGGTTAGAAAAATAGCAGTTGGGCCAGGAAAACTAGTAAAATTTTTAACATTTATTTTTTAAAATAAATACTAAATCAGCTATATAATAACTACAGAGTCTTTAGCTCCTCTATGAAGGATATAGATAACAATTTCTGAACCACATACCTGAGTTATTTTGCTGATACTAAAATCCTCAGCAGATAGAAAAAGTTAACTACATGATGACCATGAGATACAGTACTCAGACTGGTTGGAACCAGAGGGCTGATGATTGAGATTCATATAGGACCATCCTGTTACTTCACCACCAACCAATTAGAAGAAAGTCACATATTCTGCAGCCTTTTCCCCCAAGTTGCCTTTAAAAACTCTTCCTTGAAACCCATCAGGGAGTTCAGGTCTCTTGTGTGCAAGCCACCACTTCTCCTTACTTGGTCTTGCAATAGACCTGTCTGTGCTTCAAACTCTAACATTTCAGATTGTTTGGCCTCACTGTGGATCTCACACACAAACTTGGGTTTAACAATGATTTGATCAGAGATCTATTCGTTTTCTCTTTCTCTTATCCATTCTGTAGGCTGTTTCCAGCTAAGAGGTTACCTTATAGTTCAGAGTTGGTGCAAGAATTTAAATTTTCATATCTATTATGTAGGCTAAAAATGGAATGAGAAAAAATGGGGGAAAAGTCAACTATGCACCATTCTTACTCTTTTTAAGGAGCTTTCTTGATAACTTTATATAACTCTCTATTTATATATCTCATCCATCAGATCTGAGTTATAGCACCACACCTAGATATACTATAGGTGTGTGTGTTTGTGCTAAGTCACTGCTTCACTCATGTCCCACTCGTTGTAACCCTCTGGACTGTAACCCATCAGGTTCCTCTGTCGATGGGATTCTCCAGGCAAGAATACTGGAGTGGGTTGCCATGCCCTCCTCCAGACGCTGACTCTTTATTTGGTAAGAATGTGGATATTTTCAATTTAGAGTCCTGCTCCTAAAACAGAAGAAGAGAATGTGGAACAACTGTTAGTCTCAGTAACAAATAAAGGAAACTTGGGCATGAAAGAATATAATATCTTATCCAGATATTTAAACTGGACAAAGCCTACTAAATGTCATGCGCAGAAGAGAGCCTCAGTAAAAGTTTTGTTCTGAGCCATTTTTACCACATGAATTTTTCCTTTATCATCCTTGAGTCTTCATTTGTTTTGTGAAATGAACTCAAGTCACTCAGTTGTGTCTGACTCTTTGCGACCCTATAGACTGTAGCCCACTGGACTCCTTTGTCCATGGGATTCTCTAGGCAAGAATACTGGAGTGGGTTGCCATTTCCTGCTCCAGGGAATCTTCCCAGACCAGGGACTGAACCTGAGTCTCCTGAATTTCAGGCAGGTTCTTTACTCTCTGAGCCACCTGGGAAGCCCATTTTGTAATGGCTACCAAATATTTAAACCAAGATCACATTTTTTTGGAAAAATTGGGATATTTTACCTTTGTTTCTTGGTTGTTCCAAGGGTAGAATTTAGTTTGGACTTTTATATATGTTTTGAGGGGCATTGATGGAACTATAAAGTTGGGCATAGAGTTAAGAATGAGAGTACTTAATTCTACTTAATTTTTGAAATATGTTCCCTACCACTAGCACCACAGAGACACAAATCAAATACTACTTCTTTTTTGCTTTACTAAATTATATCTTCATTCTTTATTGTAAATAGAGCTGTTTGATTTTTGTTCCAGTCTTCATGTTTTCTGTTTGTTTGTTATGTTTTACTTCAACTTCTAAGAAAGAAAACAACTTCATTTTGTTCTCAGAGGAGGAAATATTATAGCATTTTCTGCATAAAAAGGTTTATGGTTTAAATCCTTGTCTACATTGGTGAAAATGTACAGATACATATTTGTTGAACAGATGTTAAATTTTCAGCAATAGTAAACAAAGGATTTCAGTGTTTAAGCTGTCAGTAAATTTCCCCATAGAACATGTCCCAAAGGTGTAATAGGAATAAAAGTATCCAGGTGATCTGTTTTACAATAGTCATTATTATAAAGTTAACATAACAGTCTTGCTAAAATCAGTGCCTGGATGTGTGCATGCATGAGAAGCTTGGGGTAACTACATTGGACAATCTCTCTGCCTCCCTGGTAGATGATAGCTTTGCATGACTCAGAGGGCATGTGAGGGTGAAATTATGCGACTAGTTTGGGTCAAAGAGTTTTCAGTGACTGTGACAAACGTCATATAATTACAGGTGAAAGGCTCTCTGGAGAGCTCTCTTCTCACTGTGGAAGAAACTGAAAGAACTTCAAGATGATAGCAAAACAGACTTCCTAAATCATGAGGATCATATAACATGAATAAGGATCAAATTGTTAGGTAGTTACAATAGGAAAAGGGAGTCCAGAATGGCTGTGGCTAAAATACAAGAAAGGGAAAAGCCTGTGAAAATAGAGCAAAGGAAGTTCCAAGGACCAGAGTGAGGACCTCAGGTAGAGCAAACAGCAGTCCTGGCTAGCCCAGTTTACATAGGGCAGGTCCAGAGAGAGGAGAAAAAAACATACAAAAAGAGGATCTAAAGGGTTGGGGGGTCTTTCTCTCTCTTCTCTTTGCATCTTTTGGGTCTGCACATCCTCACTCCTCGAGGATGAATTTTCCTTCATTTTCTAAATAAAACTGAGCTGTAACATGGAACTGTAACACTGGTCCATCCAAGAACTGTAATGCTGGTCCCTTGCTTCATATTTTTGTTATAATGAGACAGAACCGAGGAAATTAAACACTCCCCCGACAAAATCAAATTCCCTTTTTAAACTATTGTTGCTGCTTTACTGTTACCTCAATACAATCTGTCCATCTTGAATAAAACAAATCTCAATGATCTTTGTTTTTAATGAACATGAGGAAACAACCATGGAACAATAGATGGTATTTTGCTGTTAGTTTACCAAGAAAGCCTGTTTGCTGGAAGTGACCTAATTCACTACATGTGAGAGATTAGATGTTGGGATTTCATAATGGGATTGCTTGACTGGAATTCTTATAAACAAAAAAAAGAGATTTCTATTGTCTTTATATGATAACCAGACTCCCGGTCTCGGTTTTCAAAACCCTCAACAATGGCTACAGCCAACTTACCCTAATTATCCCACAAATTCCCACTGCTTCTGCTCAACTAATTGCTACATTAATTAGCATATTCTATATTAATTCCTGCTTTTATGCTTACACCTGGGCAGATGCCTTCACCTTTATTGCTTTCTCTTTTCCCTTCTTTATAACTGTATCCTGCAGGAATATAAGTGGAAATGATAAAGACCTCTAGAAAATCTCTTCTTAAAAATAATGAAGAAATTGCAAAATGGTAAACAGCACTTAGGCAATCTAACATTCTGATATTTGTCTGACTTTTTGTCTGTCTCAGAGTACTCATGGGTTAAATTTTAGACTTTCTCTAATGAGTTGAGGTTCAGGCTTTTCCTAATCAGTTGAGGTCAGAGAGTTAAACATGAATTGCCCATTTGGCCCCAGCTTCTATTTCCTCAGAAAAGGATGTTATCCTTGGAGGCCACTGAGTAAAGGCTAAAGCCTAAATTCTGGGCCACTGGAAACCCAGGCCCCCTTGCTGTGAACCTGGGGCCTGACTGATCAGATTCTGCTGTTGTCTTGTTGTGAAAAAGAAGAACCAATGGATGAATGATGGATAGATGGAGAACCATGAATGCACAGTACTGTGCACATATGTGTGCACACAAATCACTGGGTGGAAACGTTTCATGAGCATGAGAGCCTGCAGAATATTAACTGAAAATGTCAACTACAGGCTTGCAGCATTTGTTCAAGAAAAAGAGCTAAATCTTGGTAAGGAGAGTAGGGTAATAGTATTTTAACTTGTCTTTCCATACTCCTCTTTCAACTGCAGGGTAACATTATGCACCAACAATTGCATCCATGTTAAAACAAGCAGCAGCTGACTAGAACAAGAAAAAGTGAATTTGGAGCCCCTTTATAGCCTCATCTCAGAGAATTGTCATTATTTAGCCTGAGTAGTGATTCACTGGAAGAGCACATTTTCAAGATTTCCTTTATCACGCCTTGCTTGGAACTTGCTCAATGAGAAAAGTCTTTTCCCAGGAATGTCTGTCAGCACTTATAAAAGAAATCTTAACTTCACTCATGCATGAAGCAGGGCATAACAGTTGGAAAAAACCATAAGTTAACCAAAATGCTTAAAACTTGAGCAAGTAGCTATTCATAGGAAGTTTGAATGTTTGTGATGAATTCCTTATAATCTAGAAAGCCATATACATGTATAGGACTATATGCCTACCAATTAAACAACTAGAAGAGATCTAAGCATTTCCTTTCACTTTGATGCTGAGTTTCTGTGCAAATAGAGAGTAAAGGTTGAGGCTGAGTGGTAAACTGCCTCTATCTTTGGTGAAGGTGTGTCCCAACATGCACTCAGAACTCCTCATCAAAGGCACAGAAACTCACTGCTTCCAATAGTGAAAGGAAATCTGTCTCTGACCATTAAGATAACTGAGCAGAAATTTCAATGACCACACATGTTTAAGACTACATGTATTATAGAAATGAATCAGTATATCCACTAAACTTGAGAAGAACAGAGGAATAACTCCAGGAAATGAAGAGATGGAACCAAAGCAAAAACAATGCCTAGTTGTGGATGTGACTGGTGGTGGAAGAACAATATTGCATAGGAACCTGGAATATTAGGTCCCTGAATCAAGGCATAGTGGAAGTGGTCAGACATGAGATGGCAAGAATGAACAGTAACATTTTCAGAACGAGTGAACTAAAGTGGACTGCAATGGGTGAATTTAATTCAGATGACTATTATATCTACTACTGCGGATAAGAATCCCTTCAGTGCAGTTCAGTTGTTCAGTCGTGTCCACCTCTTTGCGACCCCATGAATCACAGCACACCAGGCCTCCCTGTCCATCACCAACTCCTGGAGTTCACTCAGACACGTCCATCGAGTCAGTGATGCCATCCAGCCATCTCATCCTCTATCGTCCCCTTCTCCTCCTGCCCCGAATCCCTCAAAGCATCNTTAGTTCCTCTTCACTTTCTGCTATAAGGGTGGTGTCATCTGCATATCTGAGGTTACTGATATTTCTCTTGGCAATCTTGATTCCAGCTTATGCTTTTTCCAGCCCAGTATTTCTCATGATGTACTCTGCACAGAAGTTAAACAAGCAGGGTGACAATATGCACCTTGACGTACTCTTTTCCTATTTGGAACCAGTCTGTTGCTCCATGTCCAGTTCTAACTGTTGCTTCCTTACCTTCATATAAAGAATCCCTTAGAAGAAATAAAATAGCCCTCATAAGAAACCAAAGGGACAAAGATGAAGTATTTGGGTGCAATCTCAAAAACGACAGAATATTTTCTCTTCATTTCCAAAGCAAACCATTCAATATTGCAGTAATCCTAGTCTATGCCACAACCACTAATGTTGAAGAAGCAGAAGTTGAATGGTTCAATGAGACCTACAAGACTTTCTAGAACTAACATAAGAAAAAAAAAATGTTCTTTTCATCATAGGAGAGTGAAATGAAAAAGTAGGAAGTCAAGAAATATCTGGAATAACAGGAAAATTTGGCCATGAGTACAAAATGAAGCAGGGTAAAAGCTAACAGAGTTTTGCCAAGAGAACACACTAGTCATAGCAAACATAATTATCCAACAACACAAGAGAAGACCCTACACATGAACATCACCTGGTGGTCAATATTGNGGAGAGTGAAATGAAAAAGTAGGAAGTCAAGAAATATCTGGAATAACAGGAAAATTTGGCCATGAGTACAAAATGAAGCAGGGTAAAAGCTAACAGAGTTTTGCCAAGAGAACACACTAGTCATAGCAAACATAATTATCCAACAACACAAGAGAAGACCCTACACATGAACATCACCTGGTGGTCAATATTGAAATCAGATTGATTATAGTCTCTGCAGCCAAAGGTGGAGAAGATTTATAGAGTCAGCAAAACAAGACTGAGAGTTGACTGTNAGTTTTGCCAAGAGAACACACTAGTCATAGCAAACATAATTATCCAACAACACAAGAGAAGACCCTACACATGAACATCACCTGGTGGTCAATATTGAAATCAGATTGATTATAGTCTCTGCAGCCAAAGGTGGAGAAGATTTATAGAGTCAGCAAAACAAGACTATGGCTCAGATCATGAACTCCTTATTTCCAAATTCAGACTTAAATAGAAGAAAGTAAGGAAAACCACTTGACCATTCAAGTATAACCTAAATCTAATCCCTTATGAATATACAGTGGATTCAAGGAATTAAATCTGATAGAGTGTCTGACGATCTACAGATGGAGGTTCATGACATTGTTCAGGAGGCAAGGATCAAGACCATCCCCAAGAAAAAGAAATGCAAAAAGGCAAGCAGTTGTCTGATGAGGCTTTACAAATCATTGAGAAAAGAAGAGAAGCTAAAAGCAAAGGAGAAAAGGAATGATATACCCATCTGAATGCAGAGTTCCAAAGAAGAGCAAGGAGAGATAAGAAGATAAGATCCACAGTGATCAATGAAAAAATATAGAGGAGAACAATAGAATGTGAAAGACTGGAGATCTCTTCAGGAAAATTAGAGACACCAAGGGAATGTTTCATGTACATATGAGAACAATAAAGGACAGAAATGGCATTGATATAACATAAGTGGAAGATATTAAGAAGAGGTGGAAATAATACACAGAAGAACTATACAAAAAAAGATCTTCATGACACATATAAGATGGTGTGATCACTCACCTAGAGCCAGATATGCTGGAGTGTGAAGCCAAATGGCTTTAGGCAGCATCACAACGAACAAAACTAGTGAAAGTGATTAAATTCCAGCTGAGCTATTTCAAGTCCTAAAAGATGATGCTGTGAAAGTGTTTCACTCAATATGCCAGAAAATTTGGCCAACTCAGCAGTGGCCACAGGACTGGAAATGGAAAGTTTTCATTCTGGTCCCAAAATAAGACAATGCCAAAAAATGTTCAAACTACCACACAGTTGCACTCACTAGCACGCTAGCACAGTACTGCTCAAAATTCCACCAGTGAGGCTTCAGCAGTATATTTACCAAGAATTTCCAGATGTTCAAGCTAGACCTAGAAAAGGTAGAGGAACAAGAGATCAAATTGCCAACATCCATTGGATCATAGAAAAAGCAGGAGAGTTATAGAAAAACATCTGCTGCTGCTTTGACTGTGTGGATCACAATAAACTGGAAAATTCTTTAAGAGGTGGGAATAACAGACCACTTTACCTGCCTCATGAGAAATCTATATGCAGGTCAAGAAGCAAAAGTCAGAACTGGACATAGAACAACAGACTGGTTCCAAATTGGGAAACGATTACAACAAGCCTGTATATTGTCACCCTGATATTTTACTTATATGCAAAGTACATTATGTGAAACGAAGGGTTGGATGAAGCACAAGCTGGATTCAAGATTGCCAAGAGAAATATCAATAACCTCAGATATGCAGATGACACCACCCTTATGGCGGAAAGTGAAAAGGAACTGAAGAGCCTGTTGATGAAAGTGAAAGAGGAGAGTGAAGAAGCTGGCTTGAAACTGAGCACCCATAAAACACAGATCATGGCATCTGGTCCCATCACTTAATGGCAAATAGATGGGGAAACAATGGAAACAGTGAGAGACTTTGTTTTCTTGGGCTTCAAAATCACTGCTGATGGTAACTACAGCCATGAAATTAAAAGACACTTGCTTCTTGGAATAAAAGCTCTGTCAACCTACACAGCATATTAAAAGCAGAGACATTACTTTGCTGGCAAACGTCTATGTAGTCAAAGCTATGGTTTTTACAGTAGTCATGTATGGATGTAAGAGTTGGATGATAAAGAAAACCGAGCATGGAAGAATTAATGCTTTTGAACTGTGGTGTTGGAGAAGACTCCTGAGAGTCCCTTGGACTACAAGGAGATCCAACCAGTCAATCCTAAAGGAAATCAGTTCTGAATATTCATTGGAAGGACTGATGCTGAAGCTGAAAATCCAATACTTTGGCCACCTGATGTAAACAACTGATTCATTGGAAAAGATCCTGATGCTGCGAAAGACTGAAGGCAAGAGAAGAGGATGACAGAGGATGAGATGGTTGGATGGCATCACTGATTTGATGGACATGAGTTTGAGCAAGTAGCCAGAGTCAGTGATGGACAGGAAAGCTTGGTATGTTGCAGTCCATGGGGTGGCAAAAAGTCAGACATGACTGACCAACTGAACTCAACTGAACTGATTCACTAAACAAACTACAGTGTCAATAACAGCATGAAAAACAAAGGGTAACAGGAACAATTCCTGGGGTGAGGGAAGAATTTTATTTCCATATTTAATTCACAATATTTTATAGAAGGTTTAATTTTCAACAAAAATTATGAGATATGCAAATACACATAGAGACCTGCAAGTCGTAGATCAAACAGCAAAAACAAAATCTATTAACAGAAATTATCCCTGAGAAAGTAAAAAAAAAAAATGAACTTAATAGAAAAAGCCTATAAATCGATTATATTAGTCAGTTCAGTTGCTAGTCGTGTCCAACTCTTTGTGACGCCATGGAGCCCCAAAAAATAAAGTCAGCCATTTTTTCCACTCTTTCCCCATCTATTTGCTATGAAGTGATGGGACCGGATGACATGATCTTAGTTTTCTGAATGTTAGGCTTTAAATCAGCTTTTTCACTCTCCTCTTTCACTTTCATCAAGAGTTCTTTACTTCTTCTTCACTTCCTGCCATAAGGGTAGTGCCATCTGCATATCTGAGGTTATTGATATTTCTCCTGGCAATCTTGATTCCAGCTTGTGCTTCATCCAGCCCACCATTTTTCATGATGTACTTTGCATATAGGTTCAATAAGCAGGGTGACAATATACAGCCTTGACATACTCCTTTTCCTATTTGGAACCAGTCTGTTGTTCCATGTCCAGTTCTAACTGTTGCTTCCTGACTTGCATACAGGTTTCTCCAGGTGTAGGTCAGGTGTCTAGTATTCCTATCTCTTTCAGAATTTTTCACAGTCTATTGTGATCCACACAATCAAAGGCTTTGGCATCGTCAATAAAGCAGAAATAGATGTTTTTCTGGAACTCTCTTGCTTTTTTGATGATCCAGCGAATGTTGGCAATTTGATCTCTGGTTCCTCTGCCTTTTCTAAAACCAGCTTGAACATTAGGAAGTTTGCAGTTCATGTATTGCTGAAGCATGACTTGGAGAATTTTGAGCATTACTTTACTAATGTGTGAGATGAGTACAATTGTGCGGTAGTTTGAACATTCCTTGGCATTGCCTTTCTTTAGGATTGGAAAGAAAACTGACCTTTTCCAGTCCTGTAGCCACTGCTGGTACATTTAGTGCTGCACTTGTACAACATCATCTTTTAGGATTTGAAATAGCTCAACTGGAATTCCATCACCTCCACTAGCTTTTTTCATATTGATGCTTTCTAAGGCCCACTTAACTTCATATTTCAGGATATCTGGCTCTAGGTGAGGTCAGGTGCATCAGCTGAGCAACAGCACAGGAGCAGCTAAGAGGAGCTACTCCACGCCCAAGCTCAGGGACAGCGGTGGAGGGGAGCTCTCCCATGTCCAAGGTCAGGGGCAGTGGCCAAGAGGAGCTACCCCACATCCAAGGTAAGGAGTAGCGGCTGTGCTTTGCTGGAGCAGCAGTGAAGAGATATCCCACGTCCAGGGTAGAGAAATCCAAGTAAAATTGTAGGCAGTGAGAGAGGGCATTGGAGGGCAGACAAACTGAAACCATATTCACAGACAACTAGCCGATCTGATCAAACGGACCACAGCTTGTCTATCTCAGTGAAACTAAGCCATGCCGTGTGGGGCCACCAAAGACAGAGGGATCATGCTTGAGAGGTCTGACAGAATGTGGGCCACTGGAGAAGGGAATGGCAAACCACTTCAGTATTCTTGCCTTGAGAATCTCATGAACAGTATGCTGCTGCTGCTGCTAAGTCGCTTTAGTCGTGTCCGACTCTTCAGTATGCTGCTGCTGCTGCTAAGTCGCTTTAGTCGTGTCCGACTCTTTGTGACCCCATAGATGGCAGCCTACCAGGCTCCCTCATCCCTAGGATTTTTCACGCAAGAACACTGGAGTCGGTTGCCATTTCCTTCTCCAATGCATGAAAGTGAAAAGTGAAAGGGAAGTCGCTCAGTCATGTCAGACTATTCGCGACACCATGGACTGCAGCCTACCAGGCTCCTCAGCCCATGGGATTTTCCAGGCAAAGGTACTGGAGTGGGGTGCCATTGCCTTCTCCTTGAACAATATGAACAGTATGAAAAATTAATTATATTAAATACATCGAAATAACCAAAGGAAATCATGTCTAACCAACCAAAGAGAAATATAAAAATAAAGTGTCCCCAAATAGAGAATATAAAAAAATATAGATATTACTCTGAAAAGAAGCAAACAGAAATTCTAAAATTGAAATATACAATACTGAAAAAAAAAATCACAATAGGGGCTTTGACCAGTCAGAAGAAAAAAAATCAGTAAACTTGAAGCTATGTCAACAGAGATCAAGCAATCTGAAAAATATAAGCGAAAAAAAATAAAGAAAAATGAACACAACAGAGTTCTATGGGTTGCCATCAAGCATATCATAGTACCATAATAGGAGCCTGAGAAGAGGAAAGATAGGAAAAGGCAAAAAGAATATATAAGAATAGATTGGTTGTTTAATTTCTCCAGAAATTCTTCCCCAGCTCAGGGTCTCTCAGCAAAGAAA
Organism: Neotragus moschatus; assembly: GCA_006410615.1. NCBI lineage: Eukaryota > Metazoa > Chordata > Mammalia > Artiodactyla > Bovidae > Neotragus > Neotragus moschatus. Next base: position 304,942 of record SJYA01000279.1, read on the forward strand.
ACGTAGAAGAGATTCATGGTGAAATTTGGAAGGTTGGGTAGAAGAGGCTATATTGGAACCCAGGATGAGCTCTTACTGAGTATAAAAGAGGGAGGCTAAGAAACTCAAATCAGAATTGTTTCTAGTTTATTTGCAAAGTTGGATTCTATTATTGTTTATATACAATACATAGAATTACTGCTTTGAGAAAACAGTAAACAAGAGTTTTGCACCTTATGAAAAGTAGAATAATCCATTTATTTCACTCTTATTTAACTAGATAAACCATTCATGCAGTGAGGAAAAGCTGTGCATAACCATAATAACCAACCCTGGAGATTTTGATACAGTCAAGATATTCTCTTTCCAAATTTTAAACATAGTCAAATCTTCCAATGTTTTGCTAATTCACTAATGCCTTAAATCCTAAGTTTATAGAATAGTAAGATTTTAAAAACCTCTTTTATTGTGTGATATAGGAAAAAATAGAACTTCTAAATGATTGCCTCTATTTCCTGGTGGCTCAGATGGTAAAGCATTTGCCTGCAATACAGGAAACTTGGGTGCGATCCCTGGGTCAGGAAGATCCCCAGGAGAAGGAAATGGCAACCCACTCCAGCAATCTTGCCTAGAAAATCCCGTGGTCAGAGTAACCTGATAAGTTACAGTCCATGGGGTCACAAAGAGTTGGACACGACTAAGAGACTTCACTTCACTTCAATACTGAGAGCCATTAAAAATGTGGTAGAGTTATACTCATATTTTCCCAAAGGACATTTAAAAGTAGATAATTTTATTACCCCCCTTGAAAGGGCTAGATAATTAATTAGGTATCCTAATGTGATTTATTAATAGGTACTCAGTATTAAATAACATCAGCCTTTTACCATAGGGAATTAATTTGTATTCTGAGCAATCAGGAATCAGCAAGATATGAAACAAATGATGTTTTGGTAGCAAATGAAATCAGTTATAATAACTTTACATAAATAAAACTACTTTTAAGCCTTTCCTTGAGTTGTATTTGTGTCTCTCCAAGGCAGGGTTGTAGTGCTCTGCTCTTGTGGAAGGCCAGGGGCAAGAGAACACTGATTACATTTTCAATAATCTTGAATGCTTCATATGCATCTTATTATATGTTACACTTTGGTAACTGAGATAAAAAGCAATGTAGTAAAAGTCATCATTTAGCACAAAATATTAACTGATATAAAAAAAAATTGCCTGGTAAAGGCCATAATTATCAGAGAGGGGCCAGAGTCTGCAGACTCTTTTTCAACGCCATGTTTTTTTATAAGAGACTTTAACATTTCATAGGGAGAAAGATAAGTCAGAGAGATAGCATTTATTTTTTGGGTATAAATGTTAATTTTTTATTTTTATTTTATGCACATGTACTATTTATGGAAATATATTTCCTTGTGTTTTCTTACTAGTGAATAGTTTTTGTTAGAGCAGTGATTTTTTTAAAAAATTAATTTTTACTGGATTATAAGATATGCCGCTTCAATCCCTGGGTTGGGAAGATCCCCTGGAGGAGCACATGGCAATGCACTCTAGTATTTTTGCTTGAAAAATTCCCCATGGAGAGAGGAGTCTGGCAGGCTATAGACCATAGGGTCGCACAGAGTTAGACACCACTGAAGCAGCTTAGTATCTAATACACAGTTTTCCAATGTTGTGTTAATTTCTGCTGTACAGAAGAATGAATGAGGCATTGTTGTTTTTAGTCTCTAAGTCCTGTCCATTTTTCATACTGTTCATGCTGTTTGTTCATACTGAAGAGGTGGCAAGAATACACAGAAGAACTGTACAAAAAAGATCTTCATGACCTGCATAATCATGATGGTGTGATCACTCATCTAGAGCCAAACATCCTGGAATGTGAAGTTAAGTGGGCCTTAGAAATCATCATTAGGAGCAAAGCTAGTGGAGGTGATGGAGTTCCANGCAGGAGGAGAAGGGGACGGCAGAAGATGAGACAGCTGGATGACATCACTGACTCAATGGGCGTGAGTCTGAGTGAACTCCGGAAGTTGGTTATGGACAGGGAGGCCTGGCGTGCTGCGATTCATGGGGTCGCGAAGAGTCACACAAGACTGAGGGACTGAACTGAACTGAACTGAACTGAAGTCCTGTCCAACATTTTGGGACCTCCTGAGCTGTAGCACACCTGGCTCCTCTTTCTCCACAATCTCCCGGAGTTTGCTCAAATTCATGTACTTTGAGTCAGTGATGTTATTTAATCATCTCATCCTCTGCTGTCTCCTTCTCCTTTTGACTTCAATCTTTCCCATCATCAGGGTCTTTCCCAATCAACTGGCTCTTTGCATCAGGGGGCCAAAGTATTGGAATTTCAGATTCAGCATCAGTCCATTCAATGAATATTCAGAGTTGATTTCCTTTAGGATTGACTGGTTTGATCTTTGCAGTCTAGGAACCCTCGAGGATCTTTTCTAGCACCACAATTCAAAAGCATCGACTCTTTGGTGCCCAACTTTCTTCATGGTCTATCTCTGACATCTGTACATGACTACTGGAAAAACCATATTCTTGACTATAGGGACCTTTGTCAGCAAAGTGATGCCTCTGCTTTTTAATATGCTGTCTCAGTTTGTCCTAGCTTTCCTTCCAAGGAACGAGCATCTTTTAATTTCATGGCTGCAGTCACCATCCAGTGATTTCGGCCAAGAAAATAAAACCTCTCACTGCTTCCACTCGTTGTCCTTCTATTTGCCATGACATGGTGGGGCTGGATGTCATGATCTTACTTTTTTGAACGTTGAGTTACCAGCCAGCTTTTTCACACTCCTCTTTGTCTTTATCAATAATCTCTTTAGTTCCTCTTCACTTTCTGGCATTAAAGTGGTATCATCTGCATATCTAAGGTTGTCGATATTTCTCCCAGTAATACTGATTCCAGTCTGTGATTCATCCAGTCTGGCATTTTGCATGAGGTTCTCTGCATAAAATTTAAATAAACAGGGTGACAATATACTGTCTTGCTTTCCTTCCCCAATATTGAACGATTCAGTTGCTGCTTCTTGACCTGCATGCAGTCTTCTCAGAAGACAGGTGGAGTGGTCTGGTCCTCCCATCTCTTTAAGAATTTTCCAGGTGTTCCTTTGCTTTCTGCTTGATCCAACGATTGTTGACAACTTGATATGCAGTTACTCTGCCACTTTAAAACCCAGCTTATACACCTGGAATTTCATGGTTTACATATTACTGAAGTCTAGATTTAAGGATTTTGAACATAACCTTACAAGCATGTGAAATGAGTGCAGTTGTATGGTAGTTTGAACCGTCTTTGGCATTGCCCTTCTTTGGGATTGGAATAAAAACTGACTTTTCCAGTGCATTGGCCACTGCTGAGTTTCCCAAATTTGCTTAAACATTGAGTGCAACACTTTAACATCATCATCTTTTAGGATTTCAAATACCTCAGTGGGGATTCCATCACTTCCAGTAGCTTTGTTGATAGTAATGCTTTCTAAGATCCACTTGATTTCACATTCCAGGATGTCCAGTACTAGATGAGTGCACACACCATCATGGTTATCTGGGTCATTGAGACCTTTTCTGTATAGTTCTTCTGTGTACTCTTGCCACCTATTCTTAATCCCTTATGCTTCTCTTAGGATATTACCATGTCTGTTCTTTATATTGTCCATCTTAGCATGAAATGTTCCCTTGATATCTCTAACTTTCTTGAACTGATTTCTAGTTTTACCCATTCTGTTGTTTTCTCATATTTCTTTGCATTAGCCATTTTGAAGTCTTTCTTATCATTCCTGGCTCTTTTATGTAACTTTTCAGTTGGCTATATATTTTCTTTCTTCCCTTTCCCTTCTCTTCTTTCCTCAGATATCTATAAAAGCTCCTTAGAAAATTACTTTGTCTTCTTACATTCCTTTTTCTTTGAAATTGTTTTAGTCAGTGTCTCTTATACAATGTTACCAACCTTTGTGTATAATTTCTCAGGCTTTCTGTATACTAGGTTTAATACCTTGAATCAATTTGTCACCTCCATTGTATAATTATGAAGGATTTGATTTAAGTCGCCCCTGAATGGCCTACTGATTTCCCCTACTTTCTTCAACTTAAGCCTGAATTTTGCAATAGTAGCTCATAATCCGAGCTATAGTCAATTCCAGGTTTGTTTGTTTGTTTTTGCTACTGTATAGAGCTTCTCCCTCATTCAATTCAGTTCAGTTGCTCAGTCGTGTCTGACTTTTTGTGATCCCATGGATCACAACATGCCAGGTCTCCCTATCCATCACAAACTCCCGGAGTTCACTCAAACTTATGTCCATTAAGTCAGTGATGCCATCCAGCCATCTCATCCTCTGTCGTCCCCTTCTCCTTCTGCCCCCAATCCCTCCCAGCATCAGAGTCTTTTCCAATGAGTCAGCTCTTCCCAGGAAGTGGCCAAAGTNCCACTCTCCTACACTGAAAGTGAATTCTTTATTCTTGAGCCATCAGGGAAGCCCACTCTAGCTAACAGTTCAGTTCATTTCAGTAACTCGGTCATGTCTGACTCTTTGCGACCCCATGAATTGTAGCAGGCCAGGCCTCCCTGTCCATCACCAACTCCCAGAGTTCACTCAAACTTATGTCCATTAAGTCAGTGATGCCATCCAGCCATCTCATCCTCTGTCGTCCCCTTCTCCTTCTGCCCCCAATCCCTCCCAGCATCAGAGTCTTTTCCAATGAGTCAGCTCTTCCCAGGAAGTGGCCAAAGTATTGGAGTTTCAGCTTTAGCATCAGTCTTTCCAAAGAATACCCAGGACTGATCTCCTTTAGAATGGACTGGCTGGATCTCCTTGCAGTCCAAGGGACTCTCAAGAGTCTTCTCCAACACCACAGTTCAAAAGCATCAATTCTTCGGTGCTCAGCTTTCTTTTCAGTCCAACTCTTACATCCCTACATGACCACAGGAAAAAACCATAGCCTTGACTAGATGGACCTTTGTTGGCAAACTAATGTCTCTGCTTTTAAATATGCTATCTAGGTTGATCATAACTTTCCTTCCAAGGAGTAAGCATCTTTTACTTTCATGGCTGCAATCACCGTCTGCAGTGATTTTGGAGCCCAGAGAAATAAAGTCTGGAACTGTTTCCACTGTTTTCCCTCTATTTGCCATGAAGTGATGGGACAAGATGCTAAGATCTTAGTTTTCTGAATGTTGAGCTTTAAGCTTTTTCATTCTCCTCTGTCACTTTCATCAAGAGGCTTTTTAGTTCCTCTTCACTTTCTGCCATAAGGGTGGTGTCCNATTCTTTACCAACTGAGCTATCAGAGAAGCCCTGTGGACATTTAGGTTGCTTCTAAATCTTGGCTATAAACACTGCTTCCGTGAATGTTGGGGTGCACATATCTTTCAGACCACAGTTTTCTCTGGATATATGCCCAAGAGTAGGATTGCAGGGTCATGTGGTAGCACTATATTTAGTTTTTTGAAGAACCTCCATATTGTTCTCCATAGTGATTGTACCAATTTACATTCCCACCATCAGTGCAGGGGGGTTCCCTTCTCTGCACACCCTCTCTAGCATTTATTGTTTGTGGACTTTTTGATGATGGCCATTCTGACTGGTGTGAGGTGATCTCATTGTAGTTTTGATTTGCATTTCTCTAATTGTTAGTTAGATTTCTCCCAGCAGTCTTAATTCCATCTTGTGCTTCATCCAGCCTGGCATTTCACATAATGTACTCTGCATATAAGTTAAATAAGCAGGGTGACAATATACAGCCTTCACTTACTCCTTTCCGAATTTTGAACCAGTCCATTGGTCCATGTCTGGTTCTAACTGTTGCTTCTTGACCTGTAAATTATCCTATTAGGTTAGGGTTAGGGTAATGATCCTATTACCATTTTCTTATTTGTTTTGGGTTTAGTTTTGTAGGCCTTTCTTTCTCGTATGTTTCCTGCCTAAAGAAGTTCCTTTAGCATTTGTTATAAAGCTGGTTTAGTGGTGCTGAATCTCTTTTAACTTTTGCTTACCTATAAAGCTTTAGATTTCTCATCAAATCTGAACAAGAGTCTTGCTGGATAGAGTATTCTTGGTTGTAGGTTCTTCCCTTTCATCATTTTAAATATATCATGCCATTCCCTTCTGACATGTAGTTTCTGTTAAGAAACCAGCTGATAACCTTATGGGAGTTTGCTTGTATGTTATTTGTCATTTTTCCCTCGTTGCTTTTATAGTTTATCTTTGTCTTCAATTTTTGTCAGTTTGATTACTATGCCTCTCGGTGTGTTCCTCCTTAGGTTTATCCTGCCTGGAGCTCTCTGTGCTTCCTGGACTTGGTTGACTGTTTCCTTTCCCATGCTGGGAAGGTTTCAATTATTATCTCTTCAAATATTTTCTTGAGTACTTTCTCTCTTCTTCTTCTGGGGCCCCATACTGGGAATGTTGGTGTGTTTAATGGTATCCCAGAGGTCTCTTAGGCGATTTTCATTTCTTTTCATTCTTTCTCTATATTATCTGTTTTGTGGCAGTGATTTCCATCTGTCTCCCAGGTCATTTATCTGTTCTTCTGTCTCAGTTATTCTGTTAGTTATTCCTCCTAGTGTATTTTTCATCTCTGTTTGTTTGTCATTTAGTTCTTCTAGGTCTTTGGGAAACATTTCTTGCATCTTTTCCATTCTTTTTCCAAGATCATGGATAGTCTCCACTACCATTATTCTGAATTCTTTTTCTGGAAGGTTGCCTGTCTCCACTTCATTTAGTTGCTTTTCTAGAGTTTTGTCTTGTTCCTGTGATTAAGATTTTTGTACTGGTGGCTGCTGGATTGTAGTTCTTCTCACTTCTTCTGTTTGCCCTCTGGTGGAAGAGGCTATCTAAGAGGCTTGTATAAGCTTTCTGCTGGAAGGACTGATGGTCAGAAAAACTGGGCCTTCCTCTGGTGGGCAAGGCTGTGCTTAGTAAAACTTTAATCTGATTGTCTTTTAATAGTGGGGCTGCGCTCCCTCCCTGTTAGTTGTTTGGCCTGAGGTGATCCAGCCCTGGAGTTTACAGGCTCTATGATAGGGCTAATGACATCCTCCAGTAGGGCTCATGCCAATGGACACATCCCAGAACTTCTGGGACTGCCCTTGACCCTGCAATGTCAGCCCTCTGCAGGGACCCGCCAACACTAGCAGGTAGGTTTGGTTCAATCTCTTATGAGGTCACTTCTCCTTCCCCCTAGGCCCTGATACACACACGATTTTTTGTGTGCCCTCTAAGAGTGGAGTCTCTGTTTCCTCCTATCCTGTGGCACTCCTGCAGTCAAATCCTGCTGGCCTTCAAAGTCAGATTCCTTGGGAATTCCTAGGCCCCCTTTGCTGGATCCCCAGCTGGCAAGCCTGATATGGAACACAGAACCTTTACAACACTGGGAGAACTTCTCTGGTATTATTGTTCTGTCTGTGGGTCACCCACCCAGGGAGTATGGGATTTGATTTTATTGTGACTGTACCCCCTCCTACCATCTCATTGTGGTTTCTCCTTTGTATTTGGCTATGGCACATCTTTGGTGAGTTCCAGCATCCACCTGTTGGTGGTAGTTCAACAGCAAATTGCAGTTTCTGGTCTGTCACAGAAGATGTGCACATGTCTTTCTACTCTGCCATCTTGAACCAATTCACCACTGATAATATATATTCATCATTGCCCTATCCCTTCAAAAATTTTCTCCTCTCATTTAATTTCTACCTTTGAGGAAAGCATAAATATCCCCATTAAAGGTTTAAGGAGGAAGCTCAGGAACCTCTTAGGGAGCATGTAGGTTGGGGTCACTGTAGATCAGGGGACAATGGGTCACCAGCCTGGATAACAGGGCCCCAGGACTTACCACTACTATCAGCATATGAGGGAAGTGAACTGGCGCTTCCTATGAGTGAAGTGCCAAAGAAAAGATTGGTACATGGGCTAAAAGCTTTTTTTTAAGCTTTTCATCCTTTAATGAGTACACATTTCACTGGCAGTGTGCAAATAGAGTCTTATTTTAGTGGGGATTGAGGGAAGAATGAATGACAACTCATAGCTACAGGTTATGGATTAACCTCTTTCAAGATGGTAATTTTCAACCTTGATATCTTTTGCTCTTTAGCTACTGAGAACTTCTTGATGCTGAGACTTTGTTTATTAATTCTAATGTCATATTACTGTCAGATTCCACATAATGGCATTGTGGATGAACCTATGAAGAAAATTTGAGCTTTAATCTATTCCTAAGTGAAACTTTCTGTCACTATAAGAAGCTCATGTTTTTATTTAACGAAAAGTTGCCAAAATGAAAAATTTTGGAAAAAAATGAGTACAGGAAATTAAACCCATTCTCACCATCTTAAAATACTATTTCTAATTTTTTGTTCCTTCCTTTTTCATTCTTATTTGCATATATTAGTTATAATCAATAGCATATGTTATTTTCTACTCCAATTTTCTTACCTAATATTGAATAAACATTTCCCTATGTTTGAATACAGCCTCCCTAATTATTTCAGATGGCTCCATTGTAGTTCATCAAATGGATCTGTACCATTTCTCTAATTGACTTTTATATCATGTCCAAGTTTTGCTCTCTTATAAATAAACTCTTGCTTTTGCTTTATTAAAATAAAGGAGTGGATTTTCTGAAAACATCATTTTGGTCCATAATATATATTGCCAATATGTTTTCTAAAAAGATTGTGTCACTGTAAACTACAAAGTTTACATTGTAGTGTGTGAGTACCAGTCATAGCACAATCTCTTCACCATTGGATTTTTTAAGTTTCCTTTTTAATATCTCAGAACAAAATATAGGCTTATTTACACTCATTTTAAATATTGACAACTATAGCATATTCTGGGAGAAGGCAATGGCACCCCACTCCAGTATTCTTGCCTGGAAAATCCCATGGACAGAGGAGCCTGGTAGGCTGCAGTCTATGGTGTCACTAAGAGTCGGACATGACTGAGCAACTTCACTTTCACTTTTCGCTTTCATGCATTGGAGAAGGAAATGGCAGCCCTCTCCAGTGTTCTTGCCTGGAGAATCCCAGGGACGGGGGAGCCTGGTGGGCTTCTGTCTGTGGGATCGCACAGAGTCAGACACGACTGAAGAGACTTAGCAGCAGCAGCAGCATAGCATATTCTGATTACTAATTGTAGGGACTTGAAAGCTATACTTAGAGCACATTCTTGGTGAAAATGATTATGTATTCAAGTCTCTCCTTGTATAGGGAACCAGATGATGAACAGTAAAGCATGTGGTAGTCATGGTCTTTGCTCTCTAGGAGCTTTCCAGGAGCTGTCTACATCCTCAGTTTCTGAAAAGATATTCAGTTCAATAAGAATACATGATACAAGGTTTAAATAGTGGCTCAAGAAGAAAACAGGCAAGCTGTCACTAAGCAGATGATAAATCATCTTGCTAATGGTCTAGAGATGGGTCATTTAAGGCATTTAGAGGGTAGTTCATGTTGTAGTGGTCAAAGAAAACTTTATGCTTGGGATAGAGTGGGGCATGGTGGGATTGTGCTGTGCCTTAAATAACGGTTAGTGCCATGTGGCCAGAGTAGAAAGGTCAGAGCATTTCAGCAGTGGTCTGAAGGAGATGTGTATAAGAGACAGATATACAGCCTTAACACACTCCTTTTCCTATTTGGAACCAGTTTGTTGTTCCATGTCCAATTCTAACTGTTGCTTCCTGGCCTGCATACAGGTCTCCCCAGAGGCAGGTCAGGTGGTCTGGTATTCTTCTCTCTTTCAGAATTTTCCACAGTTTATTGTCATCCACACAGTCAAAGGCTTTAGCATAGTCAAGAAAGCAGAAATAGAGGCTTTTCTGGAACTCTCTTTCTCTTTCTATGATCCAGCGGATGTTGGCAATTTGATCTCTGGTTCCTCTGCCTTTTCTAAAACCAGCTTCAACATCTTCAAGTTCACAGTTCATGTACTGCTGAAGCCTGGCTTGGAGAATTTTGAGCATTACTTTACTAGCATGTGAGATGAGTGGAATTGAGCAGTAGTTTGAGCATTCTTTGGTATTGCCTTTCTTTGGGACTGGAATGAAAACTGACTTTTTTCAGTCCTGTGGCCACTGCTGAGTTTTCCAAATTTGCTGGCATATTGAGTGTAGCACTTTCACAACATCATCTTTCAGTATTTGAAATAGCTCAAGTGGAATTCTATCACCTCCACTAGCTTTGTTCGTAATGATGCTTTCTAAGGCCCACTTGACTTCACATTCCAGGATGTCTGGCTCTAGATGAGTGATCACACCTTCATGATTATCTGGGTCGTGAAGCTCTTTTTTGTACAATTATTCTGTGTATTCTTGCCATCTCTTCTTAATATCTTCTGCTTCTGTTAGGTCCATATCTCCATCTTTAGCTACAAAGAAAATAATCAGTCTGATCTCAGTATCGACCATCTGGTGATGTCCATGTTTAGAGTTGCCTCTTGTGTTGTAAAATTGTGCTTACTCTGACTAGCATGTTTTCTTTACAAAACTCTGTTAGCCTTTACCCTACTTTGTTCTGTACTCCAAGATCAATCTTTCCTGTTATTCTGGCTATTTCTTCACCTCCTGCTTTTGCTTTCCAACCCCCTGTCATGAAAAGGACATGTGTTTTTGGTACTAGTTCTAGAAGGTTTTGTAGGTCTTCATAAAGTGATCAACTTCTTCAGCATTACTGGTTGGGGTATCAAAGATTACTGTGATGTTGAATGATTTGTCTTAGAAAGGAGCCAATATCCGTTTTTTTTCCTCAGGGGGGCGGGGGGTACTGCTTCCAACTATTGCATTCTGGACTCTTGTTGACTCTAAGGGCCACTCCATTTCTGCTAAGAAATTCTTGCCCACAGTAGTAGATATAACGGTCATCTGAATTAAATCCATCCATCCCCATCTATTTTAGTTCACTGATTTCTAAGATGTTGATGTTCATTCTTGCCATCTACTGCTTGACTATGTCCAATTTACCTTGATTCATGGACCTAACATTCCAAGTCGCTATGCAATATTGCTTTTATAGCATTGACTTTCCTTTCACCACCAGTTACATCCACAGATGAACCTTATAACTAGTTTGTCTCAGCTGATTCTTTTTTCTTTTCTTGATTTGTTTTTAATTTATTTTTTTCTTGAAGGATAATTGCTTTATAGAATTTTGTTTTTTCTGTCAGACTCCAACATGAATCAGCCATAGGTATACATAAATGCCCTCCCTTTTGAACCTTCCTCCCATCTACCCCTCCCATCTCTCTGCCTCCCCAACCCACCCCTCTAGGTTATACCCTAAGGACACCAAAACTGAAAAGAGACACATGTATCCCATTGTTCATTGCAGCATTTTTTTTTTTTTTTCTGGAACTATTAGTAATTGCCCTCAGCTCTTCCAGAGTAACATTTTGGACACTTTCTGACCTGGGAAGCTCATCTTCCAATGTCGCATATTTTCCCTTTTCATGCTGTTCATGGAGTTCTCCAGGCAAGAATAATGGAGTGGATTGCCGTTTCCTCCTCAAGTGGGCTGCCTTCTGTCAGAACTCTTCACCTTTACCTGTCCATCTTGGGTGGCCCTGCAAGGCATAGCTTCTAGCTTCATTGAGTTAAGCCAACCCTTTGCCATGACAATGCTGTCATCTCTGAGCCATTTATATGCACTCATCTCCCACTTCTGAATTCCTCACTCATCTAGGTCACTGCAGACTAGAGTTCTGCACTCTAGACAGAAGATTCTCATTAGTTATTTATTTTATACAGGCTTCCCTCAGCTCAGTCAGTAAAGAATCTTACTGAAACGCAGGAGAAACAGGTTCAATTCCTGGGTCTGGAAGAACCCCTGGAGAAGGAAATGGCAACCCACTCCAGTATTCTTGCCTGGAGAATCCCATGGACAGAGGAGTCTGGGAAGCCACAGACCATGGGGTTTGAGTTGTACATAACTTAGGACTAAACCACCACCACCAGTGTATATATGTCAGTTATAATCTCCCAATTCATCCTACCCCCTACCTTGCCCCCTTGGTGTACATAAATTTAATATTTATGTCTTTGCCTCTATTTCTTCTTTGAAAAGAGGTTCATATGTATCATTTTCTAGATTCCACATATAAGTGGTATCATGAAGTATTTGTTTTTCCCTTTCTGACTTCATGCTTCCTTGCCTTGGCTATTGTAAATACTGCAGCAATAGTGTATGTTTCTTTTTGAATTGATTTTTTTTTTTTTTTTTTAAGGTATAATCCTAGAAGAAGTGGGACCGCTGGGTCATATAGTAATTCTATGTTTAGTTGTCTAAGGAAAGTCCATACTGTTCTCCATAGTGGCTGTGCTAATTTACATTCCCACCAACAGGGTAAGAGGTTTCCTTTTCTCCACACCCTCTCCAGAATTTATTGTTTGTAGATTATTTTATGATAGCCATTCNCTTTGAAAAGAGGTTCATATGTATCATTTTCTAGATTCCACATATAAGTGGTATCATGAAGTATTTGTTTTTCCCTTTCTGACTTCATGCTTCCTTGCCTTGGCTATTGTAAATACTGCAGCAATAGTGTATGTTTCTTTTTGAATTGATTTTTTTTTTTTTTTAAGGTATAATCCTAGAAGAAGTGGGACCGCTGGGTCATATAGTAATTCTATGTTTAGTTGTCTAAGGAAAGTCCATACTGTTCTCCATAGTGGCTGTGCTAATTTACATTCCCACCAACAGGGTAAGAGGTTTCCTTTTCTCCACACCCTCTCCAGAATTTATTGTTTGTAGATTATTTTATGATAGCCATTCTGGCCAGTGTGAGGTGATATCTCACTGTAGTATTTCTCTAATAATTAGTGATGTTGAACAGCTTTTCATGTGTTTGTTGAGAGCATCAAAATTCTTAATGAAAGGTTTTGTGTATCTTCAGTTGATAAATGGATGACGACTAGATGTTGAGATATGTTTTCACAAAACAGGCTGTTAGGGGTTTCCTTTTGGGGATGCAAATCTCAATATTCCACAGTTCCGTTCAGTTCAGTTCAGATGCTCAGTCGTGTCAGACTCTTTGCGACCCCATGAATCGCAGTACACCAGGCCTCCCTGTCCGTAACCAACTCCCAGAGTTGACTCAGACTCACGCCCATCGAGTGAGTGATGCCATCCAGCCATCTCAGCCTCGGTCGTCCCCTTCTCCTTCTGCCCCCAGTCCCTCCCAGCATCAGAGTCTTTTCCAATGAGTCAACTNACTGAAGAGACTTAGCAGCAGCAGCAGCATAGCATATTCTGATTACTAATTGTAGGGACTTGAAAGCTATACTTAGAGCACATTCTTGGTGAAAATGATTATGTATTCAAGTCTCTCCTTGTATAGGGAACCAGATGATGAACAGTAAAGCATGTGGTAGTCATGGTCTTTGCTCTCTAGGAGCTTTCCAGGAGCTGTCTACATCCTCAGTTTCTGAAAAGATATTCAGTTCAATAAGAATACATGATACAAGGTTTAAATAGTGGCTCAAGAAGAAAACAGGCAAGCTGTCACTAAGCAGATGATAAATCATCTTGCTAATGGTCTAGAGATGGGTCATTTAAGGCATTTAGAGGGTAGTTCATGTTGTAGTGGTCAAAGAAAACTTTATGCTTGGGATAGAGTGGGGCATGGTGGGATTGTGCTGTGCCTTAAATAACGGTTAGTGTCATGTGGCCAGAGTAGAAAGGTCAGAGCATTTCAGCAGTGGTCTGAAGGTGGGAAAGTTCAAGGTAAGTAAAGTCCAGACTGACAGTGGTCTTAAAGGTCACCCAGAGCACCACTTTTCAAACTTGCTTCAGCCATACTCAGCTGAGGGTCTTGTTAAAATGCAGGTTCTGATTCAGTATGTTACAGGGAAGGGCCAATATTGACTCCATGTTGGGTCTGCTTATTTGACTTTAACCTTTGGTTTTCTTTGTTTTTCTTATTATAATCGTTCATAATGGACCTTCCTCAAAGAACCCTGCCCCTCTGCCTAAATGTTAGATGAAAAGTGCCTTTGTTCAGCTCTCAGAGAGACAATCTGACCCTACCTACCTGTGAATGGTTGCTGAAAAGAAGAAATTAGCATATCCCCTCCCCATGGCTAGCCATTCCAGGAGATANCAGGAAGATCCCACATGGTGTGGAGCAACTAAGTCCAAGCACCACAACTACTGAGCCCATGTGCTGCAATTACTGAGCCCATGCACCTACAGCCCGTGTTCAACAAGAGAAGCCACCGCGAAGGGAAGCCATGCACGGCAACAAAGAGTAGCCCCTGCTTGGTGAAACTAGACAAAGTCCACACACAGCCATGAAGATCCAGCACAGCCATAAAAATAAACAAATATTGTTTTAAAAAGACATTACACCTTTAGAGGAAAAGTTGCATAACAGAGAATAGCATTTGTTTTGATGGAGGTTTACAGCACTATCATGACCTGCCTGTGACCTATGTGGACAGTGGCAAGAACAAAGGATTCCAAGAAGTTTGCAACAACTAACCCCACCCTTCCTTCAGCTTTCCCATCAAAGGGCTTTGCTGAAAGCTTTCATGGAGTCAGGCAGTTTTTAAGGCATGAGCAGCCTGTGTCCTTGCATGGCCTTAAAATAAACCTTTCTTTGCTCCAGATTTGTGTGTTTCAGTGTTGTTTGACCTCACTCTGCATTGGGCACATGGACTTGGGTTCAGTAACAAAAGTGTTATTGTTGTCCCCATTTTACAGGTGAGAAGACTGAGGCAGTGGAATTCTGAGAAGTTCACCCAAGGNTGGCCTTAAAATAAACCTTTCTTTGCTCCAGATTTGTGTGTTTCAGTGTTGTTTGACCTCACTCTGCATTGGGCACATGGACTTGGGTTCAGTAACAAAAGTGTTATTGTTGTCCCCATTTTACAGGTGAGAAGACTGAGGCAGTGGAATTCTGAGAAGTTCACCCAAGGTCACATGACTATTAGATGGCAAAGCGAGGTTCAAACCCAAGCAATCTGGCTCTAGATTGTACCATTTCTTACTGCTGTGGACTGTGGACAGGGAAAGAAAACAAGAGGGTGACAGGTAAGTAAGAGGAGAAGAAAGAGAGGGCCTATTCTCCTCTGATGTTTTCCCATGTCTGGCTGGTTTCACAGGCAGTTTCCATACGGGGTCTACTCCATCCAACAAGTCAGGAATGGATCACTCAGCTCCAAGGGTTCTACCAGCATGCCTGCTCCTGTCTTCTGTCCTGTCCAGCTGCCTAGGAAGGACTGAGACTCCACAACCAGCTCTAACAGGCATGTGGAAATGGATGGGTCACATATAAGCCAATTACAGCTGGCAGCCAGGTTTGGGGANGGGTCTACTCCATCCAACAAGTCAGGAATGGATCACTCAGCTCCAAGGGTTCTACCAGCATGCCTGCTCCTGTCTACTGTCCTGTCCAGCTGCCTAGGAAGGACTGAGACTCCACAACCAGCTCTAACAGGCATGTGGAAATGGATGGGTCACATATAAGCCAATTACAGCTGGCAGCCAGGTTTGGGGAAATCACTTTCCCTGGAACCAATTGGGAGCCAGTTTTGGAGATAAAAGGGGCAGCACATTAGTCTCTGTGGTCAGAAGCAGCTTTCATGCATTTCACAGAGCAAAAGGAACCTGAAACATTTTGAAATGAAAAAATGGGGTATGGCCAAATTGCTCAGTCAAGGCCTTTAAAGGGTCTTTAGTGTGACATTCCATACAGGACCTAGCTGCTTGCTCAAGCACACAGATAGAGACTAACATCTGTCCATCTAGAACGTGTGTGCCTTTCTTCCCTTACATGCCTCCACGTGTGCCATTTAGTGCTTTTGTCATTAAGACATCCCATCACGTATCCATACAAAGGAGAGTTAGGGAAAGCCTGAACAACTGAAATTCCCAGGTAGGCGGAAACCTCATTATTTGCAATTAGTTAGACCTCCTTTCCCTTCCAAGTTTTTGATCAGCATCAATTTCAAGAAGTTAAATAGTACCACCTTAGAGAAAGGCCTATATCACAGAGTCATACAATCAGAGAATCTAATACAGATCTTTCTCTACTTAAGATGAGATTGTATCTTGATAAATTGTAGCCTACAACTGGGCAAAATCATTGAGCAGAAAAGCTATTTAAAATTTTTTTAAGTGTTGAATGTCTCATGTATTAAATACTGTACTGAAAGTGAAAAACAGAATGGTTATGTGGATTCAGAATGGTTTTAAGTATATTGATCACATGACTGACTGGGAGGTGGGACTCACTGCCACTGCCCAGCATTATGAGAGTATCAAAGCTCATATTGCTAGCCTGGAAAAAGATCAAAATTCAAGATTTGAGGTACAGTTTCTACTGAATTCCTGTTGCTTTTGCACCATAATAAAGTAAAACATTCATTAGGTTGAACCATTATAAATGAGGGACCATCTGTGCTTGGAAAAATTCAGAGATTGAATTTAACCTAGATGAATAATCAGACTAAAATGTTTGGTAAAGCTTCAGGGTAAATCTGGTGAAAATTTTTTAGCTTAGACATTTTTGGGGAGGAGAGGGTCTGGAAAGATAACAATGCCTATAGTAAATGGTCCATCAGTCTGTTTGAATGCAACCAGTAACAAAAAATTCACCACTCAAGATGACTCTAAAGAAAAGAAAACTTTTCCACTACCAGACCCATATCTACCACCTGGAATGCCTCCAAGGAGGTTATGACTCCCCAAGGAAGACTAACTTTCAGAGACTGTCTCCAAGATGTGCCTGTAATGCCTCAGCAGATGTAAGGCCAGAAGTGTAGCCATCAAATCACAAACACACACACACACACACACACACACACACACACACACTTTATTTACTGGCCTGACATCTTTGCAAATGACCAGCCCTATTATAACATCAAAAGAAAATGAGGTATATGAGGCCCCAGGTTCAATCCCCAGCATATCCACCAAAAAAAAAAAAAACAACAACTGAGGAAGAGGGACAGAAAGATGAAGAAGAAGAAGAAAAGAGGAGAGAAGAAAAAGAAGAGAAGGGGAAAGGAAAACGAGAAGGAGAAAGATGGGGTAGTTTCATGGGACTGTGTGGGAACTGTCTGTTTTGCCCTATTGGGAGAAAGTTGCATCTGGAAAAATTGCCTTGTCCTAGACATCCCATGAAACACCTTACAGTCTTTTACAAAAATCACATCTTATAAAATTCAATCAAAGAATATGATCCAGCAATCCCAGTACTGGGCATATACTCTGAGAATACCACAATGCTAAAAGACTCATGTGCCCCCCGTGTTGACTGCAGTGCTATTTACAGTTGCCAGGACATGGAAGCAACCTCAATATCCACTGACAGATGAATGAATAAAGAAGATGTGGTACATGTGCACAATGGAATGTTACTCAACCATAAAAAGGAACAAATTTGAGTTAGTTGCAATGAGGTGGATGAACCTAGAGCCTCTTATACTGAGTGAAGTAAGTCAGAAAGAAAAAAAAGTGTCGTATGTTAATGCATATATGTGGAATCTAGAACACTGGTACTCGTGAATCTAGTAGAGAACCGATTTGTGGGCAAAGTGGGGGAAGGTGAGGGTGGGACAAATAGAATGGAAATATATACACTATCACATGTGAAGTAGATAGTGGGAAGTTGCTGGATTACACAGGGAGCCCAGCCTGGTGTTCTGTGATGACCTAGAGGAGTGAGATGTGGGGAGCAGAGGGAGTCTCAAGATGGAGAGGATATATATATACACATACATATAATTATGACTGGTTCACATTGTTGTATGGCAGAAACCAATGCAACACTGTAAAACAATTTTCCATGAATTAAAAAAATTCTAATTCAGTAGATGAATAAATATTGGAAATATTCACAATACATTCCCAAATGAAAATAAGTTATAAAGCGTGTAAGGCATAATGTCATTTTTTAAATCTCTATGCTATTTATTCCTATCTATAGACAAATAAGGACTTGGGCCCCCCACGAGTGGGGAAGTTCAAGATGGTGGAGTAGATTACGTGCTCATCTTCTCCTGCTAGAACTTCAAAATTACAACTCGCTGCTGAACAACCATCTACAGGAGAAGGTTGAATCCCACCAAAAAAGATACCCCATGTCCCAGGGCAAAGGAGAAGACGCAGAAAGACAGTTGTTGTCATTTAGTCGCTAAGCCATGTCCGATGTTTGACCCCATAGACTGTGGCCTGTCAGGTTNAAATTACAACTCGCTGCTGAACAACCATCTACAGGAGAAGGTTGAATCCCACCAAAAAAGATACCCCATGTCCCAGGGCAAAGGAGAAGACGCAGAAAGACAGTTGTTGTCATTTAGTCGCTAAGCCATGTCCGATGTTTGACCCCATAGACTATGGCCTGTCAGGTTTCTCTGTCCATGGGATTCTCCAGGCAAGAATACTGAAATGGGTTGCCATTTCCTTCTCCAGGGGATCTTCCCAACCCAAGGATCAAACCCAGGTCTCCTGCATTGCAGGCAGATTCTTTACCAACTGAGCTATGAGGGAAGCACGAAGATGGTTGGAGGGGTGAAAGTGCATTTAGAATCAACCCCTATACCAGCCAGGGAGGCTTGGAGGGCTCAAACAAAATTTTGTGCACACCAGGAGACCCCACAGAGACTGAGCCAGACCTGCACTTGAGTGTTTGAGTGTCTCCTGTGAAGGTACAGGTCAGCAGTGGCCTGCTGCAGGAGTGGGGCTCTGGGTGTGGCATACGTGGGTGTGGCATAAGCCCTTTTGGAGGAGGTCTCCATTAACCCTGCCATAGAGCTGCCAGAACTTACACAAGACTGGGGAAACAGGCTCTTGGAAGGCACAAACAAAACCTTGTGCTTACCAGGACCCAGGAGAAAGGAGCAGTGACCCCAAAAGAGACTGACCCAGACTTGCCTGTGAGTGTCCAGGAGTCTCTGGTGGAGGCATGGGTCAGCAGTGGCATGCTGCAGGGTTGGGGGCACTGAGTGCATCAGTGCCTGCATAGGACTTTTGAAGAAGGTTGCCATTGTCTTTGTTACCTCCACCATAGTTTGGTCTCAGGTCAAACAACAGGGAGGGACAACAGCCCTGCCCATCAGCAGAAAAATTGGATTAAAGATTTACTGAGCATGGCCCCGCCCATCAGAAAAAGAACCAGTTTTTCCCACAGTCAGTCTCCCGCATCAGGAAGCTTCCATAAGTCTCTTACCCCTATATATCAGAGGGCAGACAAAATGAAAACCACAATCACAAAAAACTAATCAAACTGATCATATGGACCACAGCCTTGTCAACTCAATGAAACTATGGGACATACCTTGTAGGGTCATCCAAAATGGACGGGTCATGATGGAGAGTTCTGACAAAATGTGGTCCACTGGAAAAGGGAATGGCAAACCACTTCAGTATACTTGCCTTGAGAATCCCACGAACAATATAAAAAGGCAAAAAGATAGGACACTGAAAGATGAACTCCCCAGGTCAGTAAGTGCCCAATATGCTACTGGAGAAGAGTGGAGAAATAACGCCAGAAAGAATGAAGAGACAGAGCCAAAGCAAAAACAGTGCCCAGTTGTTTATGTGACTGGTGATGGAAGTGAAGTCTGATGCAGTAAAGAATAATACTGCACAGGAACCTGGAATGTTAGGTCCACAGATCAAGGTGAATTGGAGTGGTCAAACAAGAGATGACAAAAGGGAAATGGCAAGAGTGAACGTTGACATTTTAGGAATCAGTGAGCTAAAATGGACTGGAATGGGCAAATTTAACTCAGATGACCATTATATTTACTACTGTAGGCAGGAATCCCTTAGAAGAAACAAAATAGCCCTCACGGTCAACAAAAGAATCCAAAATGCAGTTCTTGGGTGCAACCTCAAAAATGACAGAATGATCTCTGTTCGTTTCTAAGACAAACCATTCAACATCGCAGTAATTCAAGTCTATGCCCCAACCATTAATGCTGAAGAAGCTGAAGTTGAATGATTCTATAAAGACCTACAAGACCTTCTAGAACTAATATCCAAAAAAGATGTTCTTTTCATCATAGGGTGCTGGGAGCCAGCATGAGGAATCCCACTTGTGGCAAAGGTCATGAATAAGAAGCCTAACATACGCAAAGGTGTGATATGGCTTCAGGGGTTCCCCCTGGATTTTCCTGAGCATCTACCCCCCAAAACCAGAGTCTGTCTGCCTTATTGTACTGTGCTTTCCACTCTTCTGACATAACAGGGAGCTATCTCCAACCACCTTTCTCTAGAAAGAGTTAACTCAGAGCTCCAGGTAACAGTCTCCTGCATATAAAAAGAATGTCTCAGTTTAAACCCCTTTGATGGCTTTCTAACTTACCTGACCAGTCTGCCCGGACTTTTACAACTTGTGATTGTTTACAGTCCCCCAACCTCGAGAGGCACAAAGCTTAAAACATCTTAAAGATACAGAGCCTTTTTTAAAGAGCTAAAAATTATATTGGAGATGGGTTTCACTGTTGAGTCAGTGGCTGCTGCCAGGCCTCCATATTCTTTATCTTTTAGGCACCTGAAGGATATTAATTAATGTAATTGGGATATAGAAAAAGGAATATAGTAGTTTTGATATTAGCAACACTAGACTTTTGAGTTAATTACTTTTCTCTTTGTTATAAATCACTGTATTTCTTTCATTGTTATAAATTGTTGTGTCCTTGCTATGTAAGAATGTAACTTTATTTAGTGATTTCTGAGAGTGGCACCAGACTTTGGGAAGAACAACACTATTAAGCTTTCTGTTTGACAGACTCTTATCAGAAAAGGTCTGTAAAATGCTAATTGGCCTTCTGGCCAGAATATGATGTAAATCACCTTAGACTTGTGTATACAACTAGGTATGCAGACAGAAAGTCTCGATAAGAGTCAGGGCTACTGACACTGCATAATTTTGTATTATCCATTCTCTATGTACAACCAAAAGTATAAAAGCATTCCTGAACAATAAAGGATGGGCCAATCACTGGAAAGACTGGTTTTCCCCGTGTTGAATTTCTCTCCCTCTCCCTTCCTCTCCTTTTCAGGCTGAATTCCCATCTGGAGCATGGAGGCTTGCCAAGTCTACTTACTTGTCCAGGATTCTAAGACCCACGCGAGAGGAAGCCCAAGGCGGGGCACCCTCCACTATTCAAACGGGCACCAGTGGCCTAACGTAGATGGTACAAACCTCTTGTCTCAAGATTTTATTAGCTCTCCACATAAACCAAGTTATTCAGCCTCTTTTTTCCACTAATTTTCCTGCTATACTATTTTTTCTTAATCTCTCTTTAAATTTCTAAATAAGTAAGTTTTTCCTCGCCTACTCCATCCACCCTTCAAATTAGCCTGGATCCACCAGGGCTGGACCCTGGCAAAAGGGGATTGGAATACAAAAGTAGGAAGCCAAGAGATACCTGGAGTAACAGGCAAATTTGGCCTTGGAATACAGAATGAAGCAGGACAAAGGCTAATAGAGTTTTGCCAAGAGTTTTGACCTCTTCCAACAAAAAAAGAGAATATTCTACACATGGACATCACCAGATGATCAATACTGAAATCATATTAATTATATTCTTCACAGCCAAAGGTGCAGAAGCTCTATACAGTCAGCAAAAACAAGACGGGGCTGACTGTGGCTCAGATCACAAACACCTTATTGCAAAATTCAGACTTAAATTGAAGAAAGTAGGGAAAACCAGTAGACTATGCAGGTATGACCTAGATCAAATTCTCTATGATTATACAGTGGAAGTGACAAGTACATTCAAGGGATTAGATCTGATAGACGGAGTCCCTGAAGAACTGTGGATGGAGGTTCGTGACACTGGACAGGAGGCAGGGATCAAGATCATCCCCAAGAAAAAGAAATGCAAAAAGACAAAATGGTTGTCTGAGGAGGCCTTACAAATGGCTGAGAAAAGAAGAGAAGTGAAAGGCAAAGGAGAAAAGGAAATATATTTGAATACAGAGTTCCAAAGAATAGTTAGGAGAGATAAGAAAGCCTTCCTCAGTGATCAATGCAAAAAATTAGAGGAAAAGAACAGAATGGGAAAGACTAGAGATCTCTTCAGGAAAATTAGAGATACCAAGGGAACATTTCATGCAAAGATGGGAAGGATAGAAATGGTATGGACCTAACAGAAACAGAAGATATTAAGAAGAGGTGGCAGGAATACACAGAAGAACTGTACAAAAAAGAGTTTCATGACCCAGATAACCACGATAGTATGATCATTCACCTAGAGCCAGACATCCTGGAATGTAAAGTCAAGTGGGCCTTAGGAAGCATCACTATGAACAAAGCTAGTGGAGGTGATGGAATTCTGGTTGAGCTCTTTCAAATCCTAAAAGATGATGCTGTGAAAGTGCTGCACTCAATATGCCAGCAAATTTGGAAAACTCAGCAGTGGCCACAGGACTGGAAAAGGTCAGTTTTCATTCCAATCCCGAACAAAAGCCAATGCCAAAGAGGCTAAAACTATTGCACAATTGCACTCATCTCATATGCTAGGAAAGTAATGCCAAAATTCTCTAAGCCAGGCTTCAACAGTATGTGAACCATGAAATTCCAGAGGTTCAAGCTGGATTTAGAAAAGGCAGAGGAACCAGAGATCAAATTGCCAACATCCATTGGATCTGGATCATCAAAAAAGCAAGAGTTCCAGAAAACATTCACTTCTGCTTTATTGACTATGCCAAAGCCTTTGACTGTGTGGATCACAATAAACTGTCGAAAATTCTCAAAGAGATAGGAATAACAGACCACCTGACTTGCCTCCTGAGAAATCTTTGCGCAAGTCAAGAAGCAAGAGAACTGGACATGGAACAACAGACTGCTTCCAAAT